>JAXIVJ010002518.1:0-100000 GCA_036785665.1 Chirona hameri
GGCGAGCATTTCTGGTCCCATATGCAGGGGTCAGTGGTCTTAAGCTCGCTGCTGAGTTTATCAATCACCCATATGCTCAACTCTGATTCTGCTTTGCTTGTTGTAAAATAAAACTGCTGTAAACCAAGTATCGTTGTTACAGCAACGTTATACACGTACTTGAGTAGTATTAACATGCGCCCTGGAGGGCCTCTGATAATTGCACGCACTGGAGGGGGAGGGCCGGACCCCCCCCCCCCCCCCCCCCCACCTTAAGATCTCGCCCCTCCCTAAAATACACAATTACGAAATTTGTAGGGTATAGAGGTGCTGTGGGGATCTCTGTTTTGGGAAAATGTAATGACCCTAAGGCAATATCTGCAAGGTCAAATAAGGTCAAATATGCTAAATTTTGCTTGTTATGCGCTCCTTGGCTTAACATTGGTATGGGACGCAGTGAATTGAGATTCTAGCACCTGATATAACAGTGCGCGTGTTTTTCGAGATTCTAGCACCTGATATAACAGTGCACGTGTTTATCGAGATTCTAACACCTGATATAACAGTGAGCGTGATAATCGAGATTCTAGCAACTGATATAACAGTACGCGTGTTTATCGAGATCCTAGCACCTGATATAACAGTGCGCGTGTTTATCGAGATTCTAGCACCTGATATAACAGATTTCACAGTGTCAATGCTGTACACTGAAAACAAATAGCTAGCACTAACGAATCGTGAGTGTTACAGTCTACACGTCGTTTTCCGTAAGTGCTTTTTACCATTACAGTCTACACGTCCAGTGATCAATACTGGAGCGCGGAAAACTATTCTTCGACCGGAGACTTGAGCCGAAGATATATGTAATTGGAGTGTGTTTTCCGGTCCGAGGTTTAGCGTAGTGCCGACCGCCTTCCAGAGCAATTAGTCTGATAACATGAAGAACAGTGCATTAACCCTCGCCCTACGGGGGGGGCCTGACAGCCCCCCTGAGGTTTGTCTTGAATAGCTTTTACACACGCGGAGCATCTTGCTTAAATTTTCGGTAGCTGAGTTTACAACAATTACACGTATGCTGTAAAAATGTAATTGAAATTTGTTTAGTATTTTGGGAGATAATCATGTTTTGATGACGTCATGCTGGTGAAAAAAACTATAAATATTTGAAAAATGGTAGAAAACAGACTTTCAAAGCACATTGCAAACGTAATTCACCAAAGATACAAAATGGCATTTTCTTTAAAATGGTCATCTCGGATTTGCAAAATTTTGGGTTTTTAACCCCTAAAATTCCAAAAACTATTTTTTTTGGGGGGAAAAAGTCCCACAAAATCCAAATTTTCAAAGATGTAAAAAAACGGAATATATGTGAGAGAACTGAGTATGGACAATACCTATACCAAATTTCAAAGCAATATCTTTATTTTTGACTGAGTGATGGCTCCCTAAGTGTAAGAAACTGATGACGTCATTTTACAAAATAACTCTTTTTCTCATGACAGGCAACATTCTGGTTCTTACTGCATTGCTTTAAGGTGCTTGGTTTGGAAGTTAACAGGGGTGGTCTGTCAGCAACCCCCTCCCCTCCCCCCTCCCCCCCCCCCCCCGTAGGGCGAAGGTGAAAAAGCTCCCGTAGGGCGAGGGTTAAAACTGCATCGCCTTCGAGAGGCTCACGCTCACGTCGTTCACGCTCTGTTCACTCCAGCATAGAAAACACAATTCTGACACTCAATACACTACCTCAAACGGTGATGAAAAATGTGTTGCTTTGAAACCGTGTTTAACTGTGTGGTCATTCGTTGTACACTTTGTTTGCTCCATTCATATTTGCACGAAACAAAATCTACGATTCACACCTGCAAGGTTGGCCCCTTGCTTAGTCTTCAATAGGATCATAAGTTTTAATATACAAGAGATACGGACGTCAACAACAACACAATTACAGGGTAAACGGCTATTTGGTTTCCGGGCGCTGCTCCTTCCAGAGTTGCCATTAATTTCGTCTCGCGGCGCCAAATTAGACGTGCTTCGTCTCGCGGCGCCAAATTAGACGTGCGACAAACGACCTACACACACCGCCGGCGATACTGTGAAGAATGTGGGCCCGCATCCCGCCTGGTATAGACAACGACACACCCGTTACGAGCCAAGTTTGCCCATCGTTGCCACAACTCGGCCGTTTTGACATGGAATGGGCCATCCGACCAGTTCGGGCCATTAAGACACTGACATGTCCCGAGGGGGGCAGACATGTGGCCGGCCCATTATCAGCGCCATTTGCGGACATGTGTCCGGTCCATTGCCAGCGCCATTTGCGGACATGTGTCCGGTCCATTGTCAGCGCCATTTGCAGGGCGAGAGGAGGAGGGCGGACATGTGTCCGGTCCATTGCCAGCGATATTTGCGGACATGTGTCCGGTCCATTGTCATTTGCAGGGCGAGAGGAGGAGGAGGGCGGACATGTGCCCGGTCCATTGCTAGCGCCATTTGCGGACATGTGTCCGGTCCATTGCCAGCGCCATTTGCGGACATGTGTCCGGTCCATTGCCATTTGCAGGGCGAGAGGAGGAGGAGGGCGGACATGTGCCCGGTCCATTGTTAGCGCCATTTGCGGACATGTGTCCGGTCCATTGCCAGCGCCATTTGCAGGGCGAGAGGAGGAGGGCGGACATGTGTCCGGTCCATTGCCAGCGACATTTGCGGACATGTGTCCGGTCCATTGCCATTTGCAGGGCGAGAGGAGGAGGAGGGTGGACATGTGTCCGGTCCATTGTTAGCGCCATTTGCGGACATGTGTCCGGTCCATTGCCAGCGCCATTTGCGGACATGTGTCCGGTCCATTGTCAGCGCCATTTGCAGAGCGAGAGGAGGAGGGTGGACATGAGTCCGGTCCATTGTCAGCGCCATTTGCAGGGCGAGGGGAGGAGGGCGGACATGTGTCCGGTCCATTGTCACCGCTATTTGCGGACATGTGTCCGGTCCATTGCCAGCGCCATTTGCAGAGCGAGAGGAGGAGGGCGGACATGTGTCCGGTCCATTGTCAGCGCCATTTGCAGGGCGAGGGGAGGAGGGCGGACATGTGTCCGGTCCATTGTCAGCGCCATTTGCAGAGCGAGAGGAGGAGGGCGGACATGTACCCGGTCCATTGTCAGCGCCATTTGCAGGGCGAGAGGAGGAGGGCGGACATGTGTCCGGTCCATTGTCAGCGCCATTTGCAGAGCGAGAGGAGGAGGGCGGACATGTGTCCGGTCCATTGTCACCGCCATTTGCGGACATGTGTCCGGTCCATTGCCAGCGCCATTTGCAGAGCGAGAGGAGGAGGGCGGACATGTGCCCGGTCCATCGTCAGCGCCATTTGCGGACATGTGTCCGGTCCATTGCCAGCGCCATTTGCAGAGCGAGAGGAGGAGGGCGGACATGTGTCCGGTCCATTGTCAGCGCCATTTGCAGGGCGAGGGGAGGAGGGCGGACATGTACCCGGTCCAGTGTCAGCGCCATTTGCGGACATGTGTCCGGTCCATTGCCAGCGCTATTTGCGGACATGTACCCGGTCCATTGTCAGCGCCATTTGCAGGGTGAGGGGAGGAGGGCGGACATGTGTCCGGTCCATTGTCAGCGCCATTTGCAGGGCGAGAGGAGGAGGGCGGACATGTACCCGGTCCATTGCCAGCGCCATTTGCGGACATGTGTCCGGTCTATTGCCAGCGCTATTTGCGGACATGTACCCGGTCCATTGTCAGCGCCATTTGCAGGGCGAGGGGAGGAGGGCGGACATGTGTCCGGTCCATTGTCAGCGCCATTTGCAGGGCGAGGGGAGGAGGGCGGACATGTACCCGGTCCATTGTCAGCGCCATTTGCGGACATGTGTCCGGTCCATTGCCAGCGCTATTTGCGGACATGTACCCGGTCCATTGTCAGCGCCATTTGCAGGGCGAGGGGAGGAGGGCGGACATGTGTCCGGTCCATTGTCAGCGCCATTTGCAGGGCGAGGGGAGGAGGGCGGACATGTGTCCGGTCCATTGTCAGCGACATGTGCAGGGCGAGGGGAGGAGGGCGGACATGTACCCGGTCCATTGTCAGCGCCATTTGCGGACATGTGTCCGGTCCATTGTCAGCGACATGTGCAGGGCGAGAGGAGGAGGGCGGACATGTACCCGGTCCATTGTCAGCGCCATTTGCAGGGCCAGAGGAGGAGGTCATTACTAGTGCGGACCCATTTACGATCGGGTATGGGTCCGGGCCAAAACCGTAGCCATACAGTTATAAGAGATTCTAATTTACAGAAATTCGCCGAGAAAAGGCAAATGCCAGCGATGGGATTCGAACCCGGGACGTTCGCGCCAAAGAAAGGCTATAGGCAGATAGTTGCGGCCACGAACTACCCACACACCAAATGCCGTATCGAACGGTGCCATGCGCGTGTCGCTGCCCCGTTTCGTCGAAGAGCTGTGACCAAAATGCCTGGGACAGACAGACAAACCGACAAACATACAAATTCACTACACGAATGGACCGCCCCAGATTAAACCTTCGGCCAACTCACATTCGTGCGATTATTCGGTCCTCTATAATGTAATTTATTCGGTCCACTGATTTAAATCGTGAAATGGTCATAAAACCATAATATTACATTTGTATAGCCATTAACCCGCGAGTCACTGGGGGGGGCTTTTTTAGCCCCACCCCCTTAGGAATATTAGGAATATCTCAATAACTAATGCAGATATCGACGCCAAACTTTCAGTACCTATCCGGGCATCATTTTCACACCTTATGAGAAAAAAGAAAAAATTTCCTCAGATTTTTTAAAATAGATATAGTGAATTTAGTGACGTCACTAAACACGATTTTGACACCAAAATCGGCTAAATTTTGCCAGGCCGTACAAATGCCGCATATAAAGCAAAATGCAATCGAAAAACGCTAAAAGGTAGAACATAGCAAGGGCTACAAACCGGCTATCTCAAAATTTCGAAACATTTGGGTTTTGACTCCAAAAATGTAAAAAAACTTTTTTTTGAAAAAATGCTCACAAAATCAAATTTTTCAAAGATATTGAAAAAAACGGAATATATGTCAGATAACAACATATGGGCAACTACCATACCAAATTTGAAAATAATATCATCTTTTTTTTTACTTTCATGGAATATAAAGTATGGGTAAATCATGACGTCAGATTTTGAAATTGCGTTTTTTGGATTTTATTGACCGGATACAGACAAATAAATGCCAGCACTGTTTTGTTTAGATAAATCTGATATAGAAGCATGCCTTTTTTATTTCGATTTATCAATTTCAAATTTTTACCTTCAGTGACCTGAACTTGACCTGAACTTGACACTAACTTCACGTAAATGAAGTCAGGTGGTAAAATGAGTACTACTATCGAATTATACGCGTAAAAGCATCCATAAACCATGTGCTGCATGACTTTCGTAGATATTTTGTGTGTAAAAACCTTTTGTGACCTGACCTTGACCTTGCTCTTTTCCAACAATCTCACTTTAGCTCATGTGGGATATGTATCATACCTTTGACAGCACTTTGGGTGATTATAGGCCCAATCGAAGGCCATGGATGACAAGTATTGTCCATAAACTCAAACACCTCGATTTTGACGTTTGACTTGACCGTGACCTGACATGTGACCTTAATTTGATGTTTTTAAGTTTGCGTTAGGCTTCTCTCATTGAGCGCTTTCGAATGCCGCCTTGCGCGTCCCGCTGCGATCATTGGTTCTGAAGATACCAGGGGGGCTAAAAAAGCCCCCCCCCCCCCTCCCCAGTGAGTCGTGTTACAGAATATACCCCAGTGACTGCCGGGTTAACTTTGCACCTGCTGCAAGTTTATAGCCATTTGCTTTACACATGCCACGCGCTGCTGATCGACCCACAGCGCATACGCCGGCCCGATCATTTCTCTACACATCTGTGTTTGACCCATTGCATACGCCGGGCCGATCATTTCTCTACATATATCTGTTTGTGCCATGTCCGTGCGACTCGTGGTCCCATATATCTTGGAATCGTGGTTGCCGAGATGGGGTCGCTCCCGACAGCTCCAGCACGACTCCAACACACACCACTCTGTCTACCGACGGCTCCAACACACATCACTCTGTCTACCGACGGCTCAAACACGGCTCCAACACGGCTCCAACACACACCACTCTGTCTACCGACGGCTCCAACACACACCACTCTGTCTACCGACGGCTCCAACACGGCTCCAACACGGCTCCAACACGGCTCCAACACACACCACTCTGTCTACCGACGGCTAAAACACACACCACTCTGTCTACCGACGGCTCAAACACACACCACTCTGTCTACCGACGGCTCCAACACGGCTCCAACACACACCACTCTGTCTACCGACGGCTCAAACACGGCTCCAACACGGCTCCAACACACACCACTCTGTCTACCGACGGCTCCAACACACACCACTCTGTCTACCGACGGCTCCAACACGGCTCCAACACACACCACTCTGTCTACCGACGGCTCAAACAAGGCTCCAACACGGCTCCAACACACACCACTCTGTCTACCGACGGCTCCAACACACATCACTCTGTCTACCGACGGCTCCAACACGGCTCCAACACACACCACTCTGTCTAGCGACGGCTCCAACACACACCACTCTGTCTACCGACGGCTCCAACACGGCTCCAACACGGCTCCAACACGGCTCCAACACACACCACTCTGTCTACCGACGGTTCCAACACACACCACTCTGTCTACCGACGGCTCCAACACGGCTCCAACACACACCACTCTGTCTACCGACGGCTCCAACACGGCTCCAACACACACCACTCTGTCTACCGACGGCTCCAACACACACCACTCTGTCTACCGACGGCTCCAACACACACCACTCTGTCTACCGACGGCTCCAACACACACCACTCTGTCCACCGACGGCTCCAACACACACCACTCTGTCTACCGACGGCTCAAACACGGCTCCAACACGGCTCCAACACACACCACTCTGTCTACCGACGGCTCCAACACGGCTCCAACACGGCTCCAACACGGCTCCAACACACACCACTCTGTCTACCGACGGTTCCAACACACACCACTCTGTCTACCGACGGCTCCAACACGGCTCCAACACACACCACTCTGTCTACCGACGGCTCAAACACGGCTCAAACACACACCACTCTGTCTACCGACGGCTCCAATACACACCACTCTGTCTACCGACGGCTCCAACACACACCACTCTGTCTCCAACACACACCACTCTGTCTACTGACGACTCCAACACGGCTCCAACACGGCTCCAACACACACCACTCTGTCTACCGACGGCTCCAACACACACCACTCTGTCTACCGACGGCTCCAACACACACCACTCTGTCTACCGACGGCTCCAACACACACCACTCTGTCTACCGACGGCTCCAACACACACCACTCTGTCTACCGACGGCTCCAACACACACCACTCTGTCTACCGACGGCTCAAACACGGCTCCAGCACGGCTCCAACACACACCACTCTGTCTACCGACGGCTCAAACACACACCACTCTGTCTACCGACGGCTCCAACACACACCACTCTGTCTACCGACGGCTCCAACACACACCACTCTGTCTACCGACGGCTCCAACACACACCACTCTGTCTACCGACGGCTCCAACACACACCACTCTGTCTACCGACGGCTCAAACACACACCACTCTGTCTACCGACGGCTCCAACACACATCACTCTGTCTAGCGACGGCTCAAACACGGCTCAAACACGGCTCCAACACACACCACTATGTCTACCGACGGCTCCAACACACACCACTCTGTCTACCGACGGCTCAAACACACACCACTCTGTCTACCGACGGCTCCAACACGGCTCCAACACACACCACTCTGTCTAGCGACGGCTCAAACACGGCTCAAACACGGCTCCAACACACACCACTATGTCTACCGACGGCTGAAACACGGCTCAAACACACACCACTATGTCTACCGACGGCTCCAACACGGCTCCAACACGGCTCCAACACACACCACTCTGTCTACCGACGGCTCCAACACACACCACTCTGTCTAGCGACGGCTCAAACACGGCTCAAACACGGCTCCAACACACACCACTATGTCTACCGACGGCTCCAACACACACCACTCTGTCTACCGACGGCTCCAACACACACCACTCTGTCTACCGACGGCTCCAACACACACCACTCTGTCTAGCGACGGCTCAAACACGGCTCCAACACGGCTCCAACACACACCACTCTGTCTACCGACGGCTCCAACACACACCACTCTGTCTACCGACGGCTCCAACACACACCACTCTGTCTAGCGACGGCTCAAACACGGCTCAAACACGGCTCCAACACACACCACTATGTCTACCGACGGCTGAAACACGGCTCAAACACACACCACTATGTCTACCGACGGCTCAAACACGGCTCCAACACGGCTCCAACACACACCACTCTGTCTACCGACGGCTCCAACACACACCACTCTGTCTACCGACGGCTCCAACACGGCTCCAACACGGCCCAACACGGCTCCAACACACACCACTCTGTCTACCGACGGCTCAAACACGGCTCCAACACGGCTCCAACACACACCACTGTCTACTGACGACTCCAACACGGCCCAACACGGCTCCAACACACACCACTGTCTACCGACGACTCCAACACGGCCCAACACGGCTCCAACACACACCACTCTGTCTACCGACGGCTCCAACACACACCACTCTGTCTACCGACGGCTCCAATACACACCACTCTGTCTACCGACGGCTCCAACACACACCACTCTGTCTACCGACGGCTCCAACACACACCACTCTGTCTACCGACGGCTCCAACACACACCACTCTGTCTACCGACGGCTCCAACACGGCTCCAACACGGCTCCAACACACACCACTCTGTCTACCGACGGCTCCAACACGGCTCCAACACGGCTCCAACACACACCACTCTGTCTACCGACGGCTCCAACACGGCTCCAACACACACCACTCTGTCTAGCGACGGCTCAAACACGGCTCAAACACGGCTCCAACACACACCACTATGTCTACCGACGGCTGAAACACGGCTCAAACACACACCACTATGTCTACCGACGGCTCCAACACGGCTCCAACACGGCTCCAACACACACCACTCTGTCTACCGACGGCTCCAACACACACCACTCTGTCTAGCGACGGCTCAAACACGGCTCAAACACGGCTCCAACACACACCACTATGTCTACCGACGGCTCCAACACACACCACTCTGTCTACCGACGGCTCCAACACACACCACTCTGTCTACCGACGGCTCAAACACGGCTCAAACACGGCTCCAATACACACCACTCTGTCTACCGACGGCTCCAACACACATCACTCTGTCTACTGACGGTTCCAACACGGCTCCAACATGGCTCCTACACACACACACACACACACGCACGCACGCACGCACGCACGCACGCACGCACGCACGCACGCACGCACGCGCGCACGCGCGCACGCACGCGCACGCGCACGCGCACGCGCACGCGCACGCGCACGCGCACGCGCACACGCACACGCACACGCACACGCACACGCACACGCACACGCACACGCACACGCACACGCACACGCACACGCACACACACACACACAAACACACACACACACACACACACACACACACACACACACACACACACGTTCACGAATATCTGGCCGTCGCCTTGATTACGTCATAATGACGTAATCCAACCTTCCCATGTTCTTGGATGTAAATAATTTCAGACATATTGATGCTCTAAATGGGCCTGCTTTTTTGTTTCACTTGCGATTAACTTAATAACTAGGTAGCACGGGTTTGCCGCTTCAACACAGGGGTAATGGGTATGTATGTATGTATTGACAGTAAAAACACTCTCCGATGCATAAAACGGCTATTCTGAGTGTCGCGTCATGGTTAAAAGGTAGAGACATGTTAAAAACGACACTTAGCAACATGCATACAAAAACTAAAATACACTCCATGATCATACACACATTCACACAGCGACCGACATAAGCATACACGACACCCATCATACACCATGTAAAAGATCACCGAGCTGACGTTTAAAAGATGGTAAAGACGCCTCACGCAGGTCCGGCGGCAACGCGTTGTAGCGCTGCGCTACACTGTATAAAAAGCGTCTCTTGCCGGCTTCGGTTCTCACGCGCGGGAGGGCCAAATCAGCGTCCTGGCGTGTGCTTCTAGATCGAAACTCAGAGTTTGTCGAAAGCCGGGAAGCGAGAGCCTGTGGTTCCCCGGTGGTGCGAATTTTGTGAAGAAGATTGAGGGATTGAAGTTCGTACAGCTGCCGGGCGGTGAGCCAGCCCAGTTCATCTCGCACGTCCGATATGTGATCAAATTTACGCCGGCCAGAGACAGCGCGCAAGCCAAAATTGAGGATCTTTTGTAGGCGCTGCATGTTTTTCTCTGAGCCGTTGCCGAACACCGTCAAACAGTATCGGACGTGCGAGATGACGAGATATCGTCGACTATGATAGGAAGAAGTGACGAAGGGATCTGATGACGCACGTGGGTCAGGCCGATGAGGATACCGTTACATTTTTTGACGAGGGTAGATACGTGTGAGTCCCACGAGAGGTTCTTGTCGAACAGTACGCCAAGGTTCCTCACCGTGGGGCTCTCACGCACTATGTCCTCGCGGAACCGAATAGTGGTCGGGGCCATGCCGCGACAATTTTGACGGGAACCACAGACCATGAGTTCTGTTTGCCCGGTATTTACTTTAAAACCATGGGAATGGAACCAGGCATCGAGAGATGATAAAGCCTGTTCCATGGTAGCAATGAGCTGAGGGAGGGATCCTTGTTTTGCCTGAGACCAGCATTTGGGTATCGTCAGCGTACTGCACCACGTGCGCCTGTGGTGCGACCAGGGAAAGATCGTTGGCGAAAATCTGGAATAGGAGCGGGCCAAGTGAGGATCCTTGGAAGACACCGATAGGATTGGGTAGGGATCGGGAAAAGTGACGGTTTCCACGCCCGCCAGCTGTACAAACAGATTCAGTGTGGCCAGTGAGGTAAGAGGAAAACCAGGTAGGATCGATATAATAGGTTTGCAGTTTGGAAAGGAGCTTTGCGTGGTCGATCACATCCAAGCATTTTGACAGATCAATGAGACAGAGGAGGGTGATGTCCTGGCGGTCGGTGGCGGAAAGGATATTATCGGATACGCGGGGCCGGGTGGCTCAGTTGGTAGAGTATCTGACTCGGAATCCAAGGGTTCCGGGTTCCAGTCTGGCTACTGGCGCAAGTCATTCGGTTCCCCGCCCCGGAGGGGAGTGGTTCTCCTCCCCACCCGCGGCGGCATATAGCTATAGGCTGGCTTACGGGGTGGGCGAGAACAACTCCCCTCCCACCCACCCCCCCACCCCAAAAAAAAATCGGATACGCCAAGAAGCGCTGTTTCGGTGGAGTGATTTGAGCGAAAACCGTGCTGGGATGAGGGAAAAAGATGATTGTTAGACATATAAGTGTACAGTTGCCGCTGCACAACTTTGTCTACTAGCTTTGGGAAGGCGGGGACGATGGAGATGGGACGGAAGTTTGAAGTTTCGGAGAGGCTCCCGGATTTGTGAATAGGATGTACGATAGTGTTTCCAGGACGCGGGAAATTCACAGGTTGTGAGACAGGTGTTGATGATATGAAGGAAGGCCGATGACGTCAAAACAAAGTTTCAAAACCCGGGTGCATGGTTTGACAACTAAGTACAAATTTATCCTAAACCAGACATATTTTGCAAAAGTATTGTATACCATTGGAAATTAATTTAATTATACAACTTTTCATTTCTTTTTGCAGTAATTAGATGAGGCAGCAACGCACTTATACATTGATGTTCCTGTTAACCACATGTGACCAAACCGGCGCAGCTGACGCTATTACAATTAAATGAGGCGGCAATATAGGGCCTGTTCCAGTGGCGCCTCTAACCTCTAACCTCTTCCGAATTGCTCCAACTTGCAACTGTCTGTGTAATATAATATAATAGGTCAGTTGCAACTTGGAGCAACTTGCAGAGGTTAGAGGCGGCACGGAAACAGGTCCATACTTATATATTGATGTTCATGTTAACTACATCTAGCCAAACCCGCAGCTGACGCTATTGTAATTAGATGAGGCGACAATGCACTTATACATTGAGGTTCCTGTTAACTCTTTGCTATTCGGTATCTCCGGAATCGGAAAACCAATCATCAGCTGGCCTGACTTTCTTTTGATGCCTCAAACCCGCGCCTCCTGGCGATTACCCACTCACCTTTTATTGGATCATATGCTCCTATCTCATCTGAGGTATCTGATTCGCCTTCCGTGCCCATATTCAGTTAAATCTTCACGTAAAGTGCACTTGCTTTCACTACATCAACTATTATTATGAGTATTCATCGTATTATTATTACTATTATTACGATCTTCCCAATTCCTGTGCTGCAATGTCCAACTATAATGCAACATGTAATGCCAGTTTTAAAATATAAATATTTCGAATATTAATATAAACATTCCCAAGCATATAAAGCTCTAGCAGACAGAACAGGGGCGTAGTTTCTCAAAATCAATTGAGGGGCTGAACTCAGGTCCAGTCTAACATATTAAAATAAATTGTATCATCTGATTTCCCAATCATGGATAGCTGTTTCGTTAGATATACACCCAAATGTCCTATTTTTATGTTTTTATTTGTCTTGGTATTTCTTTATCTTTCCCGTTTGTATTGTTGCTGTATGTCAAATACCTATATGCTTTTAAGTTGAGGGGGCTGAACTACAAATTGAGGGGACCAAACGGAATAGGAACCTACACCCCTGAACGGTAATATTCACGGCCGGCTTATATCAAAAAGGAACACCGGATACCTGAGAGCCAACAGCTGTTTGGTAAACAATGTGGTTGCTAGGCAACCACTCTAACGACTTTCGACTCAGATAATTCAATGCAAAACTAAACTACTTGCCCCGTCTGTGCTAGTCTCAATCCAACCGCGCAATACTCTATGATCGTGCCTGCAGCGCATTACGACTTTTATTAACCAAACTATTAACCCGCGAGTTACTGGGGTATATTTCATAACGCGACTTACTGGGGGGGGGGGGAGGGGGGCTATTTTTTGCCCCCCCCCCTCTTATCTCCGGAACTACTGGACCGAATGTAAAAATTCAAACGGCATTCGATAGCCCTGGGAAATTTATATCGAGGTGAAACATAATATTGTTGACCTCGGGGTCACCGATGACGTCACAGGTCAGGTCAAGTACAAAATGTTTGACCGTGTCAAAAGGTCTCGATGGATGGGATTGTCGCGCAAAATTGCGATATTAAACGCATAAGCTGTCGATAAATCGGTATGTTTCGTGTGTCTGACACTTCAAAGTACCTTTCTAAGTTGTTTATGACCTTGGGTCAGGTCAAGGTCATCCGAGGTCACGAGGTCAAACTGCAAATTACGGTCATTAGGCGTTGTAACACATGTTTATGGGTTTGTTTATCGTCTAGAACGCTTAAAATGACCTTAGAACATTGTTTGTTCCATATAAATAGAAGTAAAAAGCAAAAATGGAAATGCGTTTTTTATGCATAGTAATGCTGTGAGAGGTGGTCGATTTTTGTCATTTAAATGTTATAACTCAGTCATTTTTGAAGATATCGACTTCAAATTTGGTACACATATTCACCGCACACGTCTCGATCACATATATTCCGTTTTTTATAATTTTGATTTTTGATTGAAAATTAAAAAAAACAAAAAAAACAAACAATGTATTTGGATTTCTCAAAATTTTGAATTAAAGAAAAACTCAAAAATCCGAGATAGTAGTTTGATAGCCCGGTCCATTGTCAGTAATTAGGTTTAAGACAATTGAGTTTATCTTAAACATCGTACCTTTGACAGCGTTTTCCGCAAACCATTATTTTGCAACCAAAACCGAAGAACATGACGTCACTCTGACGTCATTCTCGGTTGACCTATCATAACCTCATATTTTTCCTTTTGTCAACATGTGTAGAATTGATGTGAGAGAAGGTACTGCAAGTTTGATGACGATAGCTGTGTTCGTTTAAGAGTTATTGCAAAATAACGGGAGGGGGGGGGGAAATAGCCCCCCCCCCCAGTAACTCGCGGGTTAACATTATCTAACATAGTAAAATATTAAGATTGCATAAATCACTGGCGCTAAAAACGCCTGTCTATTTGCTACCATATTACTACCAAATGTTGTGTCGTCACCACGGTGATAATTTTTCCGTAATGGGCAAACCTTATTAAGTAAAGGAATATTGGGGCCTCAAATGAATTGTCGTCATGCCAGCTTGCGTAACGGTCAATACATTGATATCCAAAGGTCAAAGGGCTAGGTCATTTCTTCAACAACAACAAAAATCGTCAAAAAGTTCTTGACCGTGACGCAAGCTGGTGTCACGACGAATCGTTTGAGGGCTTTTGCGAGCAAATCGGACGGTAAATGCAAAACTAGAGAGTACACACGTTTAAAAAAAAAAAAACGTCGCCTTGACCGTGACCTTTGACCTCTAGATGAGTATGTATTGACCATCCGCCATTGGCTGGGGGGCGTTTTTCTGCCCCCTTTACGAACTGTCGCAGTAGCTAAACAACTAATAGCGCTATCAACGTGAAACGTCAGGTACCTTCTCCCACGTTAATTATACATCTTCTGTGCAAAAATGAAGAGAGAAAAAAATCGTTGAAACTTTTTACGAAATATAGCGAATTTAGTGACGTCACTACACACGAGTTTGACACAAAAATCAGCTAAAGTTTAGCAGAACTTACAAATGCCATATTTGAAGCAAAATGCAATCTAAAAACGCCAAAAGATAGCAAATGGTAAGGGCTACAACATGGCTATCTCGGATTTTTGCAATTTTGATTTTTGACCCCCCAACAATTACAAAAAGTTTGTTTTTGAAAAAATGCCCTCAATATCAACATTTTAAAACATTAAAAAAAAAACAGAATATATGTTGAAGAACCACATGTGGAAAATACCCAAGCCAAATTTAAAATCAATATATTTATTTTTAACCTAGAGACTTATCGCTCGCTAAGTGAGTAACTCATGACGTCATATTTTGAAATGGCGTTTTTTTGCTTTTACTAACCAGATAAAACAAATAAATGCCAGCACTGTATTTCTGAGACAAAACTGGTCTAGACACAAGCCTTTTCTATTAAGATTTATCAATTTCACATTTTGACCTTATGTGACCTGACCTTGACCTTATATGGTGTCAAGCTGTGCAAATGACTGCTACTATCGATTTATACGTGTAAAATAACCTATACAACATGTGTCACATGGCTTTTGTAGACCTGTGACTTTTTGTGACCTGACCTTGACCTTGACCTTTGCTTAGAATTTCATTTTTGCTTATGCGGGATATGTATTGTACCTTTGAGAGCACTTTGTGCGATAATAGTCGCAATCTTAGGCTTTGGATTGAAAGTATGGCCCAAAAACTCAAATATCTCAATGTTTACCTTTGACCTGACCGCGACCTGACAAGCAGACTGGTTATTGATTCAACTTTTTTGGGAACGATTCAATCATGATTCATTTTGGAATCTGAATGATACAATCACCGTTCGATTCACGGATACAATTTTGAGAATTAATTATTTCCGATTCAAAGTATCAAAACAAATATTCTAATCGATTCACGTTTGATTCAACATTTAAATATATGTGGTGAATTTATGTAAAATAAATGCAAATGGAAACATACATCTATATTACTATTTGACAAGCGTCTGCCTGTCTGTCTGTCTGTTATTCCGGAACGAATTTAACACAGTAAAACGGCAGTTCTACATTGCAGTACCACATTGCTATAAGCACGTGATGTACGTGATTTTAAGGTTTTCAAACGAGTTTACGGATGATACCGAGTGGTGTGTAATTCGTACATTTCTGACGCATTTGATACGATAGTTACAGACAGTTTTAGTTTGACAGCTGTGGGCGAAGGTTTGTGCTGTAACTAACAGAAGGTGTTAAAGGGAAATAATGACATTTTCCCACAAAAATGGAGTTAGCACTTGAAATCGCCAGACGAGACCAAAATATATTGTAAATTCATCACATTTTGCATGAAAACTTTCCTACCGAAAGATATTTCAAGTTAAAGTTGATAAGCGTTCCACACTTTTAACGACCGGTACTTGCAAGTACTTTTGTTTTTTTAATGAAACTGTGGGCTTTTCCCGTATTGTTTTTTTACGCAATGGAGTGGAAAATATATTGTGCGTTCTGCTTGTTGTGATTATATGCCCGGCGATCTTCTAAAACTAACGGCGATTGGACAAAGTGGCAATAAGATCGGAAGCTCATCGATGCACATTAACGGCGGCATAGTTGCGACGGCGGCATAGTTGCATGGTTGCGACCCTCAATTTTTGCAAATCGATTCATTTGTTTTCAACATTAGAAGTATTGTATAATTTGTCTGTGGCTGTATATAACACTATGCTTTATATTATCATGCAAAATAATAATTTTTCCCAAAAAAACTAACAAACAATAACACAAAACTGGCAATTAAATCGGAAGCTCATCGATGCACATCGACGGCGACCTATTTAGCGTCGGCGATTTGTTTACAAAGTCATTGTCATGCTTCTCGGCGCACTTAACCATTGTGGCGAGTTGTCCCTGATTAGTATACCCAAGTCCCGTAGCAGGCTTTGTTAATGACGTCACTGGTGCCATTCTTGTGTAGCATTGCAAAATATATCTGATTTTGAGTTGAAAGCTAATTAAAGACTTATTCAAATTATTGTTTTCAAGTTTGAATGTTCTTGTTAATAATTATTAAAGGTATTTTATCACTGTATTTCATAGTAGTTGACACTTCAGAAACTTGTGACGTCATTATAATGTATCCAATATGCATTTCCCTCACCTTTTGCTATTTTGGCGCAGTGCCGAGTGTTTTGCGAATACTAGCTTGCCTGGGGTTCAATTCATTCCGCCCTTATTTTATTCGAGTTGGTATAGTTTGCATGTTGTTGTTATTCATGACTTATACTGATAGTTAGTCATGCATCACGGATGCTTCACGGATAGCTTCACGGATCAGAGCGCTGCTCGAACGCACGCTAGTAGCGTTAGTAGCGCTTTCGTTCTCCATGGCAACCAGGCGTGAGCCAATGAAAAGCCAGAACGTATTCCCTTTCTGGCTTTTGATTGGCTGACGCCTGGTTGCCATGGAGAACGAAAGCGCTACTAGCGTGTGTCCGAGCAGCGCTCAGTTTGATCGGAAACGTCACGGAGCCTCCAAAAATGCCGCACTCGATGTAAACAATGGTAGGGAAGGACGAATTTGTCAATGACCTTCATGAAGTACACAAGGTACTTGTTTTGTATTTTTTCCAAACTTACAGCTTTGAATTTGGGAACAATTTTATTTAATTCTTAAATTTAAATAAAATAATTTTAAAACCATAACCTAACAAATTGTTGCTAACAAAATCCAAAGGTCATTATTTCCCTTTAGGAATTATTTTACCGTACAAAAACAGTTTACGGATACGAGTTTTACATCGCTTCACTCCAGTCGAAAGCCAATCAGATCCGACCACGGATACTACAGTGCCACAACCAATGTCAAGCAACCACGGAATCACTGCGAAACGAAGGTCATCGACATACGGTACGGCATATATCAATGAACATATACGCTAAGCCGGGGTGGAGTTTTCACGGGTTTAACGGGTGTATATATGACGGGTGCCATAGGTGTCCCACGGGTATTCTGGGTAAGTGACGGCTATAACGGGGTTATCACGTGTTCCCCAGGGGCACAACGGGTACTACGGGTGTATGTCGGGCACCGTAGGTTTTTGACGGGTACTTCGGGTGTATGACGGGTACAAAAACGAATTATAGGTACGACAGGTGTCGCGGGTAGTACGGGTTATCAATCCCTAATTGCCTATCACTGGCTTGCACCACCACTGCGCACCAGTAATCGCCCAGCGGAGCGGACGGGTTGGCACTAGTCAATACTATTGCAGTAGAAATGAATGTAGTTACTGGGACACTGGTATTTGCACAATTTGCCAGTGTACTTGAATCGTTAAGAATTATTAAACATTTTGATTCAATCAGGCTTGATTTGATGCGGGTTTTGATTCAATCACGATTCATGAATCAAAAGATCTGGTGGTGGATCAATATTTTTTTTTTCATTCAAGGAATTTGTATTGAACGATTCCAATCGATTCAAGCAGTGTCGAATCAATAACCAGTCTGCTGACATGTTACCTTATTTTGAAAATGTCGTGAAGCTTTGGATGCGTCTCATTGAGAGCTTTCGATTGCCGCCTTGCGCGTCTCGCTGCAGTTATTGGTTCGGAAGATAACCAGGAGGGGGCGACCCCCCCCCCCCCCCCTTCCAGCCAATGGCGTTCGGCTGAGACCCCAGCCAATGCCGGGTTAACGCAAGCTGACGTCACGATGATTCGTTTGAGGCTTTTTGCGAGCAAATCGGATACTAAACGAAAAACTAGAGGATACACCGGCTTTTTAAAAAAAAATGCATTCGCCTCCGTGACCTTGACCATTGACCTGTGGATGAAAATGCATTGACCGTGACGCAAACTGGCGTAACGATGATTAATTTTAGGCTCTTTGCGAGCAAATCGGACAGTAAACGAGAGAAGAAAAAAAAACTAGAGGGTACGCCGGCTTACACAATTTGCATTCGTCTCCGAGACCTTCACCTTTGACCTCTGGATGACAATATATTGACCTTAACGCAAGTTAGCGTAATGACCATTCATTTGAGGCCGTTGCGACCGAATGCGAGGTAAACGAAACAAAAACTAGAGAGTGCACCGTGTGGTTCTCTTTTGCGATATTTCGATGACCTCTGCAGGTCATACCATACCGGGCGCCTTAGAGCAAAACTGATAGCATATGCGTGCTTAACTGGAGTAAATGCTTAGTTTGGGGCAATTCGGAACTTGACGCTGAATACGAATACGAATACGAATACGAATACGAATACGAATACGAATACGAATACGAATACGAATACGAATACGAATACGAACACGAACACGAACACGAACACGAACACGAACACGAACACGAACACGAACACGAACACGAATACGAACACGAACACGAACACGAACACGAACACGAACACGAACACGAACACGAACACGAGCACGAGCACGAACACGAATACTAATACGAATACGAATACGAATACGAATACGAATACGAATACGAATACGAATACGAATACGAATACGAATACGAATACGAATACGAATACGAATACGAATACGAATACGAATACGAATACGAATACGAATACGAATACGAATACGAATACGAATACGAATACGAATACGAATACGAATACGAATACGAATACGAATACGAATACGAATACGAATACGAATACGAATACGAATACGAATACGAATACGAATACGAATACGAATACGAATACGAATACGAATACGAATACGAATACGAATACGAATACGACACTAACTTGACGGACATCCATGTCACTTATTGTTAAATATGATAATTCATGAAAAATGGAATAGATAACATGAACTACTGGTAGTTCATGCTATCTATGAAAATGGTAATGATATTATTTACTACTTCCGTAGCAGCAGTCTAATACCTTATACGGTGTTCTTTGACTCTTGTGAGTTGTGACATTCTAGTCCAGTGGTTCTCAAATAGGGTAAACACCCCATTTGAGGTATTGGTGCCTTCGGGCTGGGGTAATGGCAATTGAACGGGTTACGGTACACACTACAAAAGTAATGGTAGGTACAGGTCACTGCAAAAGTAATGGCAGGTACTAGTGACTAGTCAGTAAATCGCTTATATCCCCTAAACCGTTTGGCAGAATCGTTTGCAATTTTATGTGCTAGTCGTTGGCTTTGTCTACCTCAATATTAATCGCACGATTTTATTTTCCATCGTACAATTTTCTGCAATTTGCGAACAATCTTCAGAGACATCAATCGTCTAAGTTCGTAACTGAATTCCTACATACGCCTATGCCCCAGCCAGCCATGACCACACGCGACCAATCAGCGCTCTCGAAGCAGCTGCGCTACTGGGATTGGTGGAGGTCGGCTGAATGAATGGGGCTCCTGCGTAAAGGCTAGCGTTAGGCAATGGTCACGTGGTTTGAACCGTGCGGGCCGGGTCAGCTGGGTCAATGCCTTCTGGGCATGACGCTCGCAGAGAGCCGAGAAATCGCGAGTTCAGGTGAGCTGCGTCGGACCGGCAGGGCATTGCCCCTATTGCAGATTAACAGTTGCTGCCGGGCTCCACTGCGCGCTTTTGCAATTTATCGCTTCACTTTTGCGTTTAATCAGGTCGACTTTGTGTTTTCTCACGTCCATAATTTTGTTTTATCTTCGTGTAAATACACAGTGACTCCACTAAACGAAATGCAAAAGTCCCATATCGGTACGCTAATTCCCAAAATCGAAACGCAAGGTCGCAAAAGTGTAACTAGACCACGCAGAATCGACACGCAGAAACGAACAAATGAGAAAGGATGACAAAACAATGATTGATCAGTTGAAAGTTTGTGCACTTGTGTAGTTCGGTGTGCTCATCATGCCACCTTGTAAGTGATTGGTGGCTGTGTTTCAAGCGGTTTTAACTTTATTTTATGAATGTTAACCCGCGCACTGCAGGGGGTTTGCGCCGAACACGAACTGCAGGGGGTTGATTTCCGCCCCGTGAGATCTCGAAAACTACGCTACGTAGCGACAAACGGAAAACGGCATTTGATAGCTTGATACAATTTCTATCGAAAGTATTCGGTATCTTTTTAGGTCGGGTCAAAATTGAGGTCACCAGAGGTCATCAAAGGTCAAACTTTCCAGTTTTTTTTTCTGTTTTAGGACGTCGCTCCAGACATTCCCATATATCTCGGAAACTATGCTAGTTAGAAACAAACGGGAAAAAATCCAATGCCAGCCAGTGAAATTCGCAATCGACAACGTGTCCCCCAAATTTGATCTCAGGTCAATATTTGAGGCTCCAGAGGATTTTTTTTTGTTGCAAAATCGTTTTTCGCTCTTACCTTTTACTTAAAAACGATAACGGGAAAACTGTTTACGCCATTGCGTTTATCTTGTCAAGACGCTTCGAATAATATACATGGTGACCTTTTTAAGTCAACTTAAAAATTTGACCTCAGGTCAAGGTCAAGTGGTGACCCAAGTAGAGGATGTTGCATATGGGAAGACGTGTCTCGACGAGACAAACACATTGCTGTCTGTTTTACTTCTATATCTGCATTATATCGGGAATTATTGACAAAAAAAGTGATGGTGACCTCGCATACCTGAAATGACTCCATAGGGGTCACTGAACAAAACTTACACTTGGATCATCAAGAATATCCTAATATAACATGATCCAGAAGTAATTGGACTAATATCATGCATATGCTTGAAATATGAAGCATTTGTATATTTCCCCATTGACTTATTATGGGGAGGTTACGAAACTGACCTGACCTTAGGTCACTGATATCAAAATTCCAAGATAAACGAATTGTAAGTATGTATGCCCTCATGACATCCTGTAAGTTTCAAACTGATCGGTGAGAAAGTCTGGCTTTGGCACAACTGCAAACATTTTTGGAGGTGGGGTCACTTGACCTGGTCTGGTGACCTGACCTGAGATGACCCGAGGTTATTTTGTTTTCAAAGTGTGCGCAATGTATTTCCTAACAGGTGTGCACAAAACCGGCGGCGTTGCGTGCCGCCGTTTTTCGCTATCTGCGAAAAACCTGAGGGGGGGGGGGGGATCCCCCCCCCCCTGCAGTGCGCAGGTTAAGTTAAAGTCACAAATGCGAGGAAGCTGGTGAGTTTAAAAGTGATCTGTGTTTTCTTAATATCTATTCAATGAGCTGTGTAGAGGCAAGAGGTTGTTTGTGAAGGAACAAATTGAAGCCCGGTTAAATATAGTTGTGTAGCCAGCGTGCAAATCATCAGTGGAGTCGCTTACGATGCATACCTACATATTCGCATGATTGTTGGAATCTTACCGAGCTCTGCCGTACACACAACAGGTTGATCATATATTGATACATATTCAATTACACTTTTTCCGCAGCGAAACATCGATTGTTGACGTTTTGTATGAAAGTTTTTCTGGGAAATTACATTCATGTTTGTGAATGTGTGAAATTACGCGAATGGATTGTATGTATCATGATCGGCCTAAAAAGTAAATAGACCCAAAATTTGATTCGACGAGACACTGGGACAATAACAATCAGGTAGATGAATAATATGCTTGTATACTTCTAAGCAATTAGCAAGCTGCATTGATTCTGGTCACAAATATCAAATAATCAAATAAATAAAGATCAAATATCAAATATCGTTCGTTTTACGTCGTTTTGGGAGCGTTATGCTCCCGATGCCCCGTGGATGCAGCTGTGTGCAGCCCAACGCTCCGGCAACTTAATGGCATCAGATGTGTTTGGAGTGGTCGAAATGGCGGCCATGTCACAGCAGTGTACTGCCAGCAAAATCTCACCCCGCGATCCTGTCGGGTATTAGGCCGGGGCGAAATTACCTATGGAAATGAAATTACAATACTGAATGGTGGGTTTATGGTACAGACTCTGACAAACCTTACCATACAAAGCCTATATCCAAGCCAAATACCCAACAGACTTTGACTAGCATCGTACGTACTCAGAATATAAAATTCCGCCATTCAACCCTCTGGTGTTCTGTCAGTGCCACCGATGCTTAGCCTGAACATGCAACGGCTTAACATTGAAGTCAATGTATTTCGTTCTGTGTCTATAGCGCTGATTTGCTTCAAAATGTAAGGCAAGTTCTTGCCAGAGAGATAAGGAAGATGTGCCCTAGAGTTAAGCCGATAGGACTCGTTTTTGCTTCATTATTCACCAGGCATACCTTACACAATCGCCATTCACCATGTATGTTGGGCAGTTTGTCAACAAAATATAAATGATCATTGCATAGCGCACAAGCACATTGTCCATTAGCACCATATATGGTATCAGCACGCAATTTATGCGTAAAGGCGTCCCGTGGTATATATTAGTATTGTGTCATTCCCATTAGACCATTAGCACTAGCACCATTGTTTATGTTGGCTGCCCATTTGTCAGGGGCCACGTGTACGGTATTCTGCTGCACCGACCTATTGTGCGCTGACTGTCTCCAGCTAGAACGTTCCAGTCCAAGCTCATTGGGCTGGAACGCCCGTTGGTAGCCCGTTGGTAGCCCGTTGGTAGCCCGTTGGTAGCCCGTTGGTAGCCCGTTGGTAGCCCGTTGGTAGCCCGTTGGTAGCCCGTTGCCCTGAGGTGTTGGTGTGTGGGCAAACAATATTAACGCTGTGCGCATAGCAATGATGTTCCTTCTTCAAATGAGTAACCATCGTCCGAGACAGCAATTGGATGGTGTTAGATGCAGACTGGTTATTTATTCGATACTGATTGAATCGATAGGAATCGTTCAATTAAAATGTATTGAATAACAAAAATAATTGACTCACCACCAGATATTTTGCTTCATGAATCCCGATTGAATCAAAACTCGCATCAAATCAAGGCTGATTAAATCAAAAGATTTAACGATTCTGAACGATTTAAGTACACTGGTAAGTTGTGCAAATACATGCAGTCCCAGTGGCTACATTCATTTATACTGAAATAGTATTGCTGTAACAATGTTTTAATGATCATATATATGTATGCTTCCATTTGTATTGATTTTACATAAATTCACCACATAATGTTGAATCAAACGTGAATCGATTAAAATATTTGTTTTGATACTTTGAATCTGAAAGAATCAATTCTCAAAATTGTATTCGTGAATCAAACGGTGATTGAATCATTCAGATTCCAAAATGAATCATGATTGAATTGTTCAAAAAAGTTAAATCAATAACCAGTCTGGACTTGATGATAATAGACGGATAAGACAGATAAGATACAGACTGTGTAATGTGTATGTGTCACTGACACTGACATAGCTGTGTCACTGACACTGACATAACTGTGTCACTGACATAACTGTTTCATCGGTGCAAGTTGCTCCTATGATTTTGTCATGCTCTGCATATGTGTGAACAATTCTACGCCATTCGTTTCCTCCTATATTTAACTGCCATCCTGCCCCGAGCGATTGAAGTTCTTCCTATTCCCTAATAACCCGCGCTTGACCGGGGGGGGGGGGGGGGCAAATATTGCCCGTCCCCCCGCCCCCCTGTTGAATATTCGCGATAACTTAAAAACCGTTCAAGATATCAACCTGAGACTTTCAGTACTTTCTTCCACATCAATTCTACGTCGGCTCAGAAAAATTCAAGCTATTTCATCGATGAAAACAAATGTACAGCATTTTGTGACGTCACTTTACGCGAAATTAACGATAAAATCACCCAAACGTTAACCCGCGCCGTGCCGGGGGTGGGGGGGGGGGGGGGGGGGCGTTTAGACGCCTCCCCCTAAGGTTTTTCAAGGATAGCGAAAAATCGGCAGCGCGCAGCGCCGCCTTTTTGGCACAGCTGATCGGGAATCAATTGCGCACATTATGTATACAAAAACTCGGGTCATCTCAGGTCAGGTCACCAGACCAGATCACATGACACCACCTCCAAAAATGTTTCCGGTCGCACCACAGCCACAGTTTTTGGCCGATCGATTTTGTACTTACAGGATTTCATAAGGGTTGAGCAACTGTAAAATGGTGACATTTTAAGATAAACTAAAACCAAAAGAACGACAATATAGGAAATTGAACGTTATATTAAACCGCTGTCTCGTTATTTTAAAATCTATGGTTTTTGCCCCATTTTTTCAGAACAAAATAATTTTTTTGTGATTTTTTTTAAAACAAATATAAAAACCCCGAAGTATATGTCAAATAATGGTGTTCCAGAAATATACGAAACAAATTTCAAGTGAATATAAACTTTTTTGACTGACTTATGGCTCCCTAAGTATGAGTAACTCATGACGTCAAATTGTAAAATTGCGTTTGTTTGCTTTCATTGAACAGATAGAGACACAAATGTCAGCTCCGTATTTCTGAAACAAAACTGGTCTAGAAACATGCCTTTTGCATTTATATTTATCAATTTCAAATTTTGACCATATGTGACTCATGACGTCATATTGTGAAATTGGGTTTTGGCTTTCATTGACCAGATAAAGACAAACCAATGCCAGCACTGTATTTCTGATTCTGCACCAACCGTGCGGGGAAGGGCGCCAAGTTTGGTCCTGTATTGAAACAGTTTTGAAGATTGGCCATGCTCAATTGAAAAAAGGTGTAATATTATATTAACATCATAACTACCATTACCTTAGCTTCAGGATATGCTAAACTTTTGCTATGATGCAAATGCTTTCTTCATTGACAGTCTGAGCTCTGTTTGACTTTGACCTTAGATATAGCTACATATGCAGGGATGTAGTTTATAGTTATATACACCAACTGTACTATCACTATCAATCGTAACTTTCCAGGGTGTATCCTATGTAGTTTTATCCTTGATAGTTTGACTGACTGATTGAGGAACAGAGCCGTCTTCAGGCAACAATGGAGGGGGGGGGGGGGGGGGGGCAGAGGCGTTCTCAGGGAGCAGTGATTTGTTTCCACCACCGATAGTGAAAAATACTCTCCCAGTGATGTCATCAAGCCGGCTGCACCGCCCGCCCCTTGTTACGCTACCTACAGCTGGTGTACGGAAGTGTGATGCCGGCACAGCTAATACCAAAATTTGATGGTCTCTTTTATTACCACAAGATGAAATAATCCCTACACTGTTTCCACCGGTCAAGTAAATTTAGAAAAAAAACTGGAAAATTATGGCATGTATAAAATATGAGCCAATTGTTTTATTATATTAGAAATTCAAAGCAGCATCCTGTCTTGTTTCACCACAAAATGCAATCTGTTTGTATAGGTGGCTATACTGACAGCAGTGCATTATTGTCCCGATCAAGCATTGCTAACATATACCATACCCACTTATAGCATGCATAATGTACACGATTGTAATGTATAATTATTCCTTTGATTGATGTGATCAGTTAAAATGGCTTAAGATGTTCATTATCATTGAACACATACAAAGTTATCCAATTTTAAACTTCACATCCTTTATCTGAACATGTTCCAAAACAAAAATGCATAAAAATGTCAGCTTGAACACTCCTTGAATTTCATGCCATAGGTAACAATATTGGTGTTGCGACGTGATCTCCTGTCTGGTCACTCACATGCTGTCATCGACATGAGGTGTGCAACAGTCAATGATTTTCTTTCTTCTTCTTTTTTGGGGGGGGGGGGCGTTTCTGTCTCATTCCAAGTCATTTTGATTTTAGAGCATTGCCAAACGGTTTTGAATACGAACAAACTGTTTTGAGAAATGTCTAAATTATCACACTTGGTTGTGGAGAAGCTCCAATATGAAATGCACAATGACGATCCTTTTAGAATGAACACAATTTTTTCCTTCAGATGTGCTATTTTCTACCTGCACAATGTCAAAGTTTTGCTCAATGACAAACTGAAATCTGATTGTGGCGACTAGTTTTGCAGATATGTCAACTGTTCTGCACCAACCGCGCGGGGAAGGGCGCCAAGTTTGGTCCTGTATTGAAACAGTTTTGACGATTGGCCATGCTCAATTGAAAAAAGGTGTAATATTATATTAACATCATAACTACCATTACCTAAGCTTCAGGATATGCTAAACTTTTGCTATGATGCAAATGCTTTCTTCATTGACAGTCTGAGCTCTGTTTGACTTTGACCTTAGATATAGCTACATATGCAGGGATGTAGTTTATAGTTATATACACCAACTGTACTATCACTATCAATCGTAACTTTCCAGGGTGTATCCTATGTAGTTTTATCCTTGATAGTTTGACTGACTGATTGAGGAACAGAGCCGTCTTCAGGCAACGATGGAGGGGGGGGGGGGGCAGAGGCGTTCTCAGGGAGCAGTGATGGTGGAAACAATTGTTGAGGATGTCGATGACACCATGGGAGTGACCAGACAGGAGATCACGTCGCAACACCAATATTGTTACCTATGGCATGAAATTCAAGGAGTGTTCAGGCTGACATTTTTATGCATTTTTGTTTTGGAACATGTTCAGATAAAGGATGTGAAGTTTAAAATTGGTTAACTTTGTATGTGTTCAATGATAATGAACATCTTAAGCCATTTTAACTGATCACATCAATCAAAGGAATAATTATACATTACAATCGTGTACATTATGCATGCTATAAGTGGGAAAACGATTGGGGTGCTCAAGACCTTTTTCAATACCAGCCCTCAGTTGTTGCAATGTGTGTCAGTATTTAAACCCACAAGAAACACTGCCCTGTGGGTTTTTATGAAATACCCAGGTTTTTCCAACCCTTACCTTGTATTCTTACCTTGTTGGGTTCCATCATGTAACATGTTGGGGAAGGCATTTGAGGAAAGTCATGAAGGAGAGAGAACCCTATATAGATGAATAAGACACACCATGCCAGTCATATTGCACATCACCGGCTGTCTATTGAGTATTAACAAACAATATTTGACTGGAATTGTGCGTCTTACAGATATAAGTCTTAGTTTTGCTCATTGCTGTCTAAATATATAAATGGAACACACTTTTTCATATTGGAAAAGTGATGATGCAAGCATTCCCATTGATGGAAAATATAGGAAGTGCCTGACTTTCTAGCGATGTTGGGGTCAAGTGTTGCACAACAGTGATTTATACCTGGCAGATTCAGATTTGACATAGTGAGATGCATATTCCCTTGCATATTCCCATATTCCCTTGTAGTGACAAAATTCAACCTTTAAGTCAGTTTTTGTCATTGATGATGATGTGGTCATGCATATTTGCTTAAATGGAATGTTTCACCTTTGTATTGGTTTTGAACTGAGATAGCCATTATCTTTGGCCTTTATTGAAATGTCGAAAATACTTAGGCCATTTTCCCCAAAACTTAGCCGTTTTTAAGCAATTTAATTTCCCATTTGCAAAATGGGGTCTAGGCTAGCGCCGCCGCTGATTGGCCGACAGCCACTTTTCCAGCCAATCCCACTTTGTCAGCCAATCAGCGGCGGTCTATAGCTCAATAATGACGTCATCATCCCAAATTTAAAACCTTAATTTGTATAAAGTTAAGTGACTTTTCTAGAGAAAAATATCATCATCGTTTTCAGCAGCACTTACTTCATATTTTCGACTACAGTCAGCATATATTTGACAATTTCTGGAAAGGTGAAACATTCCCATTAAGATGTAAAAATAACCAATGATTATTATAATTGAATGAATGAGTGCCTGATAAAGATTTGTTATTGGACAAGCCAAAGGCGAGTTCAATAAGAAATCTTTCAGGCATGAATCCATTAAATATTGTACCATGCGACTTATTTGTAACATGTTATGATCCAAGAACAAAAGTGCTATTGGATCCTGTAGAGTCCAATAACACTTCAGGTGCTTCCCCCATTGGCTTCAGCATTGCAATCCATAAACAGTTGCATTTATTAGTAAAATATATGTAGCATGTGCTGAATATAATGATCTCTCAGTTGCATGATAATAGGCTTGTATAAGATTATTGGGCATGATCAGTTTGTTCAGGAGCATATGCACAGGTGTTAACAGGTGACACGTGTGGTTTCCACTAAGACAGTGACCACTGATGAGCTGATATAACTTTTTTGGCCTCTAGCAGTTTGTAGGGCATTTTGTGATGCTGATTTCAAATTTGGCATCCATTTTACATTAGTATATGTTCCATCGGGGTCATGCACTTTCACAGGTCAACCGAGGTCACTGACCTCCGATGACCTTAGACAGGGGCGGATACAGGGGGCGGCGGAGCCCCCCCCCCCCCCCCCCCCCCCCCCCCTGCGCCGAAGGCGCAGGGCGCCCCTCCGCGCCGAAGGCGCGTTCGGCGCAGGGCGCCCCCTCCGCGCCGAAGGCACGGAAGGGCCTCGTAAGCAGAACAATTTCCGCGCCGAAGGCGCGGAAATAGGCCCCTCTGGCCAGTGACTGCGCCCTTCTGGCCAGTGACGGCGCCCCTTTGGCCAGTGACTGCGCCCTTCTGGCCAGTGACGGCGCCCCTCTGGCCAGTGACGGCGCCCCTCTGGCGAGTGACGGCGCCCCTCTGGCCAGTGACGCGCCCCTCTGGCCAGTGACGGCGCCCCTCTGGCCAGTGACGCAACCCTCTGGCCAGTGACGCAACACTCTGGCCAGTGACGGCGCCCCTCTGGCCAGTGACGGCGCCCCTCTAGCCAGTGACGGCGCCCCTCTGGCCGGTGACGGTGTCCCTCTGGCCAGTGACGGCGCCCCTCTGGCCAATGACTGCGCCCCTCTGGCCAGTGACGGCGCCCCTCTGGCCAGTGACGGCGCCCCTCTGGCCAGTGACGGCGCCCCTCTGGTCAGTGACGGCGACCCTCTGGCTAAATTTTAAAACATCACCATTTTTGACTTATGGCTCCTAAAGTATGATGTATTTTTAATCCGATTTTTTTCGGTTTTCAATGACCACCTACGAACAAATATACGTCACCACTGCATTTCTGAGGCCAAACTAGTCCAAGCAAAATGCATTTTCATTTATATTATAAATTTACAATTTTGACCTTATGTGACCTGACCTGCGCTTGGCATTAACTTCACTTAAATGAGATGAGGTGGTAAAATGACTCACTATCGAATTGTACGTTTACAATGATCCATAAAACATGCATCGAATGACGCATGTTTTATGGATATAACCTAAACCTTTTGCGCATAGTGACCTGACCTTGGCCAACAATCAATTTAGCTCGTGCGGTATGTGTACTATACCTTTGAGAACACTTTAGGTCATAATGGTTGCAATCGAAGGCTTTGTATAGAAAGTATGGCCCACACACTCAATTATCTCGATTTTGAACTTTTACCTCCCCAGGTTCTATTTCCAGGTATCAACCAGGTTCCCAGGTTCTATTTCGCCCACCGTGGTACATACCTTATGATTGAAAATAATTGGTTGGCGAGGGCACCGTACCAAACAAGTCGAAAGGGCATGCTTTCTTTAATCATCGCCACCACTAAAATCGTCATCGTTCACTAAAATGCACCTTAAATGCAGAGAGCCGGACAAACACATTGCCCCGAACTTTTCCCGACCGACCGCTCAGTATGAAATCTTCGAATATAAAAGCATGTAAAACATGCTTTCAGATTATATGTTAAAAAAAATCCCCACACGGTTCGTTATAAGGGTTCGGAGGGGTCAAACTATACGGGAGATGCACCATTCGAAAGCTGAGCTTACGCGGAATTAGTCCATCGAGCGCCTTTTTTATTGACATTTTGTCCGAAGTCGCGCCTCTTTCGTTTGGCCAGGGCTATCGCGTATGGTATGGCGAAAATGCAGACCAATGACGTCTACCGATTCGTCATGCTCTGCACGTCAACAGTGCCAGAGAAGTGGTTCCACGATCTAAGTTCGCGGAACAAATTTGTAATGCGTATACCAGTAATTTTTGCGTATTTTTATACGCGTTTCTACACAACCTATTTTCATATATACCAATATGTGCATACATTATGATGTGGAAAGTTGATGAGTCGTCAGTCGTATTTCCTGTACAGATATGGTCTTGGCGTTAGTCGGGGACCGAGACTCCTGGGTCGTATGTTAAAAAGGTACGTTGCGTATGCGTATATGGGAAACTGGACTCAAGTCTCAGTATAAAGTGCTGCCGTCTTTTGCATAGCGTGTTTGTAGTGTCCCAGGGTTATCCAATATCCATGGCCCCGATGACGATGGTATCGGTGGCGGGGTTGTAACCTGAATACGCAAAAACTTTTTTGGGAGGTTTTAAAAAAGTTTTTGGTTTAATTTTTGGAGAAGTACCTACCTTCCCTAAATCACTGTAGAAATTTCGGGAATTTGGAGGTTCCGCCTTACGATTTTTTTGGACAATTTGTGTCGCATCACTGTCACGTTCCGGCCATTGTTCGGAAAGTCAAGTCTCAGTCTATTTTTATGCTCGTCAGCCATTTGCACCCGCAGACTAAAAAAAATCATTCTTTACAAGCCGTTTTCACGAAGGATTATTGCGCTGAAAAGTTTCTGAAAGATTCTGAAAGTTTTGAAAACTACACAACTTTTGCATGCGATTTTTGGCTAGAAATGTCCCTCATAATTTTGAAATATGTTGGTAACAATAAAATATGTTGACAAAGTTGCGGTTTGGTGGCAATAAGGAAGATAAGTATTGATAGAGTATTCCTGAAACTTCCTGAATCTTCCTGAAACTTTCAGGAAGATTATATCAATACCTATCTTGCTTATTACCACCAAACCGCAATTTTGTCAACATATTTTATTCTTACCAACATATTACAAAATTATGAGGGACATTTCTAGCCAAAAATTGCATGTAAAAGTTGTGTAGTTTTTCAAAACTTTCAGCACAATAATCCTTCGTGAAAACGGCTACAGTCAAAGTTTTCACGTAACAAAACTTCCAAGTTCAGAAAAATGGAGATACGGGCCACTTTTCTGACACTGCACGTCAACGTCTCATAGAATGCAAAGATGGTTTGGTTGGTTGCACGGCTGCATCAAAGCCAAGCGCTCTCGGTGTCGGCACTAAGGCGCACTCCCGCCAGCGCCTCACACGCAGAATCGCCCCTCGCGAAACGCGAACTGAGCACTGCGCGCCGCCGGCCCGGCTTACGGAGCGGGCTCTCGGCCAGTCACAGACAAACGGTGCATCGCATGTTGAAAAACCTAGCTCTGTCCACTAGCCAAGGAGAGCATGACAAATTTACATCCAACTCCGATCGTTACAAATGGTACTTTTGTACAATTGTATGCACCATATTTGCCATATACACCATATTTGACGTCAGATGCCACAGCGCGGCCGCCGCCGACCGGCTGGCCGGTCAGGGTCAGGTCATGACCGGCGGCGGCCGCGCCATGGCCTCTGACGTCACATCGTGTACAGACTCGAAGCTGGCCAATCCGGGCCGGCGCCCAGTCCCGGTCAGAGGCTACGTTAGGCAAATATGGTGCATACAAATGTCCAAAAGTACCATTTGTAACGATCGGAGGTGGCTGGAAATTTGTCACGATCTCCTTGGATAGCTAGGACAGAGCTAGGTTTTTCAACATGCGATGCACCGTTTGTCCGTGACTGGCCGATAGCCCGCTCCGTAAGCCGTGTCGCGAGGGGCGATTCTGCGCGTGCGCAGAATCGCACCTCGCGAGATGGTACGATTCTGTGTGCGGCGGGAGTGCGCCGTAGTGCCAACACCGGGAGCGCTTGGCTTTGATGCAGCTGTGCAACCAACCAAACCAACTAATATGGCTTTGCATTCTATGAGACATTGACGTGCAGAGCATGACGAATCGGTAGACATGTCATTGGTCTGCATTTTCGCCATACCATCGCGATAGCCCTGGCCAAACGAAAGAGGCGCGATTTCGGACAAAATGTCGACAAAAAAAGGCGCTCGATGGATTTGGGAACAATTCACATCGCTGAATTCCGCGTGAGCTCAGCTTTCAAATGGTGCATCTCCCGTAGTTTGACCCCTCCGAACCCTTCCAGCGAACCGTGCCCATAACTGACAGTCGGATTCGGAGTCGGCAACATTTTTCCGACTGACTGGCCGAGACCTCCGAGTCCGACTCCGCACGCTAATTCGATCTGAGCAGATGATCATTATGCGAGCGAGCGATAATGCGATCGATAATGACTTCGTGGGCAGGGGCTTTTTCCCGTCCGAACGATGCAATATGCATTCTGCGAACTGATCTTTGTGTACCCCTTTCAGCTGAGACCTGTGTCCGGGAGCTATGCGCCAACATCGAATGCAGGTTCGATGAACTTTCTGCCAGGCCTGCCGGCATGAAGTACTGCGAGGTGAGCATGGACGAGGAAGGCAAGAACTACCGCATTAGGCTGGAGGAGCATGTCATCGCCCTGCCTGGGGCATCGCTCGAAGCGGCGATCTGCTGCTGGGCTGCGACCTTCCGGTATTGAACATAAAGTTCCCGGCGCGCAACCCCAGGAACCTGTGCGTTTTCATGTACCGGGAAGTACTCGGAGTAGACGGCGGGCCAGCACTGAAGCCCGCGGTGCTGAACTTTTTACGCACTTTGTAAAACAGCCACGACTGAGGTTCCTGCTCAGTCGGAGGTGCCTGCTCAGTCCGAGGTGCCTGCTCAGTCGTGAGGTGCCTGCTCAGTCGTGATTTGCCTGCTCAGTCGTGATTTGCCTGCTCAGCCGTGATTTGCCTGCTCAGCCGTGATTTGCCTGCTCAGTCGTGGGAACACGGGGAAAGTCGCAGCCCAGCAGTGCTCACTCGCCTCACGTTAACGGGGGGCCCGTGGTGCTCTGCCCTTTTACGCGCACACGCGCTGTGCAACCAGTTTCGGTTAATAAAATTCCGTTTTCCGCAATGTTTATGTTGTTTGGTGTTGTCTGGCGATGCGGACGAATGCGCGGGTCATCGGATGACGGACGTAGTAGAAGCCTGCTATTGGCTGGTAGGAATAGCAGTGACATTCCAGAGCGTGTTCCAGAACGAGCCGTAGACTCATTACGAAAACAAATTGGTTCAGTAGCCTCCGTGTTTTCCCCTTGTTTCGACATGGTTAGCTTTCCAGGACGAGCCATATACTCATTATAACCCTTGTCAGTTAACTAGCCTCCCTCATTTCACCCTTGTTTTGAGGTCATTTACTCACTAGCTGGGTGGTAATTAAACACGCCTGAACACGGAGCCTGCTCATTCAACAAGTTAAAAAGACTGACAATGCTCATCGGACACGCCAGGAACAAGCCGCTGCCTGGTAGGATTTAGTTGACGAGTGCTGAACGAGCCGGCAACGAGGCAACTGCTCAGCATGGCAGGCAGGGGCCTGTGTGAAACATAGCCTGTAGCTCCGCAATTTAGCGTTGGGAATCATTTAACGAGGAGCTTGTTAATATTGTTTACAGTGAGCTCTCCAAACGACTGCCGGAGAGGGACAGGATCATTGTTGAGAAGGTTCTGCAGCGAAACGGATTCTGGGCACATCGCGAAAGCATCCTCGTAGCCATGCTCGCCGATGAAAGCCAGGATGTTCGCGAGAGGGCAGTGGAGGAAATCATCGTCGCAAGAGCAGAGTTGACTAAAGCCAAGAAAGTAGACCATGAAGAGAATCTGGAGATACGCCAGTTCGTTGTTCCAAAGATCGACTTCGGTGCGAGCGAATACGTCACAATGATCGATTGGAATGAGGGTCCTAAGACCGAACCACCTCTCACTGCAGGACTGCCAGAGGAGAAGCTGAGAAAAGCTGCTGATCGTCCTCCATATGTTCTCACCTTATCCATGTCACTCACAAGGTGTGGAGAGGTGGGTGAAAGAAGTAACCCAGGCGCCCAAAATCAAGGCAGGGCACGACCGTCGACACGCTCTTATATTGGGAAGAGCGAAGGCACGAGAGGAGCTGCCAACAGTTGAAACCAAGAGCGACTTCTTCAAGTGGTCGGCCATCCAGTGACAGTAAAACTAGCACACTAATATGCAGCGCTAAGCACGCATATTTTTGCTCGAATCTTCTAATGTTATTAACGAAGGTGCTCAGTGGATACTCTGAGGCAATTGGCACGATGTTCATTGATAAATTGTGACCTCGAAATGGTTGCGGGTTCATTTGTGTTTTATGTCGTTCATTCGTTGACTGGATAGTGGATACTGACTGGATATTGCTAGAATCGACCCTTTGAGTCAGGATGTCAGATTTACCTGCAATTGTCGGCACAAGCATTTCTGGCCTAAAGTAACCCCTGTATTTGAAACATATGTAAATGTGGCATACTTTAACCATCTGAATTGCTTTTTTCTGACCTTGACGCGTATTAGGGCCGGTTTGGACGGATTTCGTATCTGAGAAACGAAGATTGGGTCACTGTTTACAGTTTCACCCAATAGATGGCGCTAGTTACGTTGGCCATCAGGCTGTCCATATATTCCAGGATTTTAACGAAACTATCTCTCTTAGCACATCGGAGTCTGATGTTAATGTTTAATGTTTGTTTGATGTCATGTTAATGTTTGCAAATGATGACATATATGTATGCATATTTGTGCGCCCCCGCCCTTACCCAACCGGGCCAACCTGAGACCGGCCCTCGCAAGGGCCGGTCGGTCGGCCGGGCGCGCGGCGCGCCAGTCTAACGGACTGACGGGTCGCGCGCCCGGCCGGCCGATGGGGCACTGCCACGCGATGTCGTGTGCATCAAGTGCGAGGCAGTGCGGGCGGGGGCTGCGGCCTGTCTGGAGCGCCGGGGAGGTACCCCACAGCTCTCCCCGGCCGGGGCGGTAACCCCCAGACCTCCCCGGAGCCGGGACGGTTTTGCCAATGTTACGAGCACCGTTCCGGCTTGGCCAGACGGGCCGCACAGATGCTGATGTTGAGGAAATGTTAGTGTTCATGTGTGTGTGTGTGCGTATGTCTTGTGTTTTGCTAGAATATACTAGCCCTTCAGTGGGACAAACTTGGAAAAAAAAATCTCTTAGCACATCTAGATCCCGCGATTAAGGCAAATCGCACACGGCGATTCTAACTATGATGTTTTCAGCGTTGTCTGGGATGTTATTTACAATGTTTTTGTACATTTTTGTCCAAATTTCGTAAAAGTGACTGTAGTTTTTGCCTTGGCGGCACTTCAAAACGCCATCAAAATTTAAAACGGTTATGATTTTCTGAATCAGCACATCCTAGCGCACCAGAGTTCAACTATTGCGAAGCGATTATTTTAATTTGATGTTTTGACGACCCGCCCTAATTATAGTATCAGGACTCTCAGTCTTATTAGGTTTTATCTTTTTCAAGTATGCTCTAACTAAATCACTACTTATATTGCCCAGCTCTCCCAAAGTTTTCTCCGTTACTGTTGGAGGATGAGGTAATGCGATACTACTTTGGTCCTCGATTGTAAAAACGGAACTGAAATGATTAGTAATCATTTCAGTTCCGTTTTTACAATCGAGGACCAAAGTAGTATCGCATTGCCTCATCCTCCAACAGTAACGGAGAAAACTTTGGGAGAGCTGGGCAATATAAGTAGTGATTTAGTTAGAGCATACTTGAAAAAGATAAAACCTAATAAGACTGAGAGTCCTGATACTATATATGCAAGGGTTTTAAAAGAATGTGAAAGAGAGATGTCTGTTCCATTGGCTGGATGTTCCAGATCACTAAAAGAAACAAAGATTCCACTTGACTGGAAGAGTGCAAACGTAGTTCCTATATTTAAAAAGGGAGATACAAGTAAGGTAGACAATTATAGACCTGTCAGTCCTACCTCTTTAGTTTGCAAAATACTGGAATCAATCATTAAAGATAAAATAGTAGAATATTTGGATGAATACAAAATCCTTAGGGACACTCAGCATGGCTTCAGTAAGAGTTATTCGTGCTTGACCAACCTTCTGCAGTTTTTGGATGTGGCAACCGATAGTTTTGATAATGGTGAACAGCTTGATGTATCGTATCTTGATTTTAGTAAAGCTTTTGATAAGGTTCCCCATAAAATATTAAGATTACAACTGAAAAGTCACGGAAAAAGCGGCAAGACGTTTGATTGGATCGAGTTTTGGCTCTCAGGACGGCAGCAAAGAGTTCTACTAAATGGGGTCAAATCTGAATGGAGAGATGTGCGTAGTGGGGTACCTCAATGCTCAGTTTGAGGCCCATTGTTATTTTTAATATTCATAAATACACTCGAGAATGGTGTAGACAGTAAAGTGTTAAAATTTGCTGACAATCTTAAAGTTTTCAGGGTTATTAGGGGAGATAACGACCAGGATCTTTTCCAGTAGGTTGGTTGAATGGTCAGAAACATGGCAAATGAAATTGAATATTAACATGTAAAGTTATGCATATAGGCCGAGTAAAAAGAATAACTGCGTACGAAATGGGGGGGGGGGGGAGGGACAGGAGATGTCACAGACGGTAATGGAAAGGAACACCTAGGAGTAATGGTTAACAGTAAGCCGTCAGCATCTGACCACGTAACCGAAGCTAGAAAAAAAGGCGCTTAGGATGCTTGGTGACATTTACAGGAATGTTTCTTTTAAAAGTGCTGAGGTGATGACTTAACTTTATTGTGCATTTTTTAGACCACATTTAGAGTACTGTGTTCAAGCCCGATCTCCAACGTATGATAACGATTGTTGGTTACTAGAAAGGGTACACAAAGGGCAACAAAAATGGTTAAACGGTATTAGTAATTTAGAATATGAGGATATGCTTAAAACATCGGATATGTTCTCACCTAAATACAGAAGATTGAGGGGGATCTCATTGAAGTTTTTAAGTTTGTAAATGGTCAACAGATTGGGAATTGAAAAAACTTGTATGATTTTGATGGGAAGAAAAAAATGCGATGTCATCAGTATAAGCTTATTGTTAAACAAAGCAGGACTAGATTAAGACGTTTTTCGTAGAAGGACTTGAGCCATTGGAACAATTTACCAGGTGATGTAATCAGTGCAGCCACATTAGTTTCTTTCAAAGCTGGGCGCGACAAATATTTTTCGGGAAAGGGTTTTGTTTACAAATATTCCTGGGATTAGTCTTAGTTTTAGTGATACACATATGTGAATATACATAATAACATAACTACTTGAAATAGGTTGCTTGCATGAAAGGGATTATTTTGAGGACGATTGCGTATGTGTGGGACTAGTGCAATTATAGCGTTTGTATGGATTGAATATGTCTCGTAAATGTTGATTGCTAAATTATCAGGGTCGTGTGTACAGGACGCTGTAGTGTTAACGATGTATATGCACTGGATGTTAAATTCTGAAAATGGTTCGTGTGTACTACATGATATGGTGGCCTGTGAGGCAATGTATGTGGAGTGACATGTGTGCCGTACACGTCCATGTGTGCCGTACAACCCAGGACGGGCCCATGAGGCTCTTTGTTGTACTGAAAGTCTTTATGTCTAAGTTCAGGTCACTGAAGGTCAAAATTTTAAAGTGATAAATAAATAAAACAGGAATGTTTCTAGATCAGTTTTATCTCAGAACTACAATCGTACCATTTATTTGTCTATATCTGGTCCATAAAAGCCAAAAAACGCAATTGTACAATATGACGTCATGAGTTACCCATAATTTAGATGCCATAAGTCAGTCAAAAATGGTGATATCATTCTGAAATTTAGTATGGTAGTTTCCCATATGTGGTTCTCTGACATATATTCCGCCTTTTGAATATATTAGAAAAAATTGATTTTGTGTGCATTTTCCCCCTTTTTTCATTCTTGGGGGTCAAAACATCAAAATTTTCAAACATCCGAGATAGGCATGTTGTAGCCCTTGCCATTTGCTATCTTTTGACGTTTTTTAATTGCATTTTGCTCAAAATATGGCATTTGTATAGTCCGTTACATTTTAGTTGATTTTGGTGTAAAACTCGTGTGTAGTGACGTCACTAAATTCGCTATAACTCGAATTTTGTTTCGACGAAATTGCTTTATTTTTTTCACAGAAGAAGTAAACGTGATTTAGAAGAAGGTACCCTAAGTTTCACGTTGATAACACTATTGTTTTTTAAGCCATTACGAAAATTAATCAGGGGGCGTTAACCCCCCCCCCCCCCCCCAGTCAATGGCGGGTTGACATTAACGCAATCCCTGGCGCCGCCCTGATGGCGGCGAATGCAGAACAAGTCCAACATTGCTATATTGTGGCAATAGGCTCTTTTTAAAATCAAATAGCCCTGTGGAAATGGCATTTTTTGTATTTCCCAATGTCAAAATTATCATTTAAACAACTTTAGGCACTACATATATGAATAAGCGCACCCTTCTAACCCGGCATTGGCTGGGGTCTCAGCCGAACGCCATTGGCTAGGGGGTGGGGGCGTTTTTTGCCCCCCCCCCCCTGGTTATCCTCCGAACTAATAATTGCAGCGATACGCGCAAGGCAGCAATCGAAAGCTTTTGATGAGACGCATCTAAAGCATACACGAAATTGTCAAAATAAGGTCATAGTCAGGTCACGGTCAGGTCAAAAGTAAAAATTGAGATATTCGAGTTTTTGGGCCATACTTTCCATCCAAAGCCTTATATTGCGACTGTTATCGCACAAAGTGCTCTCAAATGTATAATACATATCCCGCATAATAAAAAGTGAAATTGTAAGCAAAGGTCAAGGTCAGGTCACAAAAGGTCTCAGGTGTCATACAAAAGGAAAGCCATGCGACACATGTTGCATGGGTTATTTTACACGTATAATTAGATAGTAGCAGTCATTTTAACAACCTGACACCATATAAGGTCAAGGTCAGGTCACATAAGGTCAAAATTTGAAATTGATCAATCCAAATAGAAAAGACATGTGTCTAGACAAGTTTTCTCTCAGAAATACAGTACTGGCATTTATTTGCATGTATCTGGTCACTAAAAGCCCCAAAACGCAATTTCAAAATATGACATCATGAGTAACATAAGTCATGAGGTTGCGATAAGTCAGTCAAAATAGAGATATTGCTTTCAAATTTGGTTTGGGTATTGTCCACATGTAGTTCTTCAACATATCGTCCGGTTTTGTTTAATGTTCGAAAAATGTTGATTTTGAGTTTTTAAATAGTTTTATTTTTATTTTTGGGGGTCAAAAACAAAATTTTCAAAAATCTGAGATACTTCTTGTCAGACCTTGTCTGGGCACTGTAGACCTATAAAAAAGTGTAAATAGACCTTGTCATTTTCTATCTTTTAGCGTTTTTCGATTGCATTTTGCTTCAAATATGGCATTTGTAAGGCCTGCTAAAGTTTAGCTGATTTTTGTGTCAAACTCGTGTGTAGTGACGTCACTAAATTCGTTATATATCAAAACTATTTCGACGAAATTTCTTCATGCTTGCACAGAAGATGTATAATTGATGTAGGAGAAGATTCCTGAAGTTTGACGTCGATAGCAATATTAGTTTTTGATCTATTGCGAAAGTTCGTCAGAAGGTGGGAGGGGTGAGGGAACACCCCCCCCCCCCCCCAGCCATTGGCGGGTGAACAGCAATAATTGAAGCGCTCCTTCAAATTGCAAGCACCAGATATGCATTTATCAATAAATTGTTCCATAGGACCGGGCATGGCCGACTGAAGAGTACTTAATCTGTCCTTGGGATCGAGGGATTGCTATTAGCGCCGTTCTGGTGAAAATTTGACGTAGTCGTCCCCGGTTCAATACCCGAGTGGGTGTCATGCACGAGGTGGTGTAGAATACTTACACGTTAACGTTACGGGTGGAGACTATTGAATTACATCGGCGATGTATTGATGTAGGGAATAGTGCACCTTGGGAAAAGTACGTGGAATGATTGAAAAGAGTGCCCTGATTACGGTTCTGGCATTCGTTTTTGCGAGATAAAAAAATAGTAATTTGTTGTAATTTGAAGAGAAAAAAACGTATTTTTATATGTGACGTCACAATAATCTTGCGTCACCAAAACGAGTTGTGACGTCATACCGGCAAAAGTGTATCATTGAATCAGAATATGTAACAACACTAATAACTCGTTTGCTGGGTCGCGACTCGCGACTAGAGCCTTTCATGGGACACATTTTCAGCCCCCATCCCGTTCCAGCCCATTCAGCCAGACCCAAACTCGTTCCAATCCGATTTCATAATTGATGGGGCTCCCGTTCCCACCCGTTTCAGCATTTCACTTTTTGTGGTGCTAAAAAATTATATGGTCTGTCCCGTAACCCGTTTCTACCCGATAATTTCCCAAATGTTTACCCCATTCCCACCCATTTACCGTTCCCCTTCCCGTACGGGATTCTCACTCCATGAAGAGCTCTAGTCGCGACTCGCGAGTAATATTGATCGCGATTGAAAATGTGTGAATGTTTGCACTATGGCCTGGTATGAGTGGAGTTGGAGTGGCGTTGCGTGAACACATACCCATAAATGTGCATGTGCATAAATAAATGTGATATACCTATCCATAAATATGTTTATATGTGTGTGCATCGGTCTGTATGGGTGTGTGGTGGATGTTGTGGTGATTTGTAGTGGCCGTGCCGCCGCCCGTGCTCGGGCGCCGGCCGCGTTCGACCTGAGTCAGGCGGCCGGCCATAGCCCGCGGCAGTCGGCTGTCACGTGACCCGGCTCGGCCCGGGGTCAGACCGGGCGGGCCGGCCGCCGGCCGGCAGTTGACCGGACGGGACCCTCGCGGCTGGACGCGCGAGTGCGGAACCGCATGGCTTTTCGCATGGTGTGTTGATTCGTTACCGTTTAGAACGTAAATATACTCTAATCAGTGCAGCGTCTATTTGGGCGACGCTCTCACATGGCGCAGCCGGCACTGATAATATGTTTCCAAATTTAACGTTTAATTTGGTTCACCATGCCACTTAACGAGGGCACCGTAGCGCGAACGGGCGGCGCGAGTGGGATCGGCTGGCTCCGGCGAGCCACCCAGCCGGAGAAGCTGGACCTGTCAACCGACCGCGGAGACGCCTTCAGAGTATGGAAGGAGCGGTGGGAGGACCATCTGCTCCTCTCAGGAATCGACGAGATGGAGCCGCGCCGCCAGATGGCGGCCTTGAGAGCGTGTCTCGCAGACGACACGCAGACGACACGACACGTATGTAATCGTCCGCAACATGGACATTAGGGTGTCCAAAAAAAAAAAATCTTTGAATTTTTGACCAGCTGATATTCGCCCCCATTCCACTTGGGTGGGGCGTGATGCTGACAAAATTCCAAGCGAACCTGAGCACATTTAGGGGTTGCGAGCAAATTAACATTTTGGCTCTTCTTAACATTTTGGCTCTCTTCTGATGCTAATATGGCTACTACCAGGAAGAAAGATACGCAGTGGCTGTTGAATAACTGTCCCATCCAAGAGTTGTCGGAGGCAAGGCTCCCATCGCAGGAAGATGTGCTGCTCCTCTATTTGCATTACCATAGGGACCAGGGTCTCAATGTTAACCAAAGCAAAATCCTGACCATTGATGCTGTTATGCGGGTGTACGAGAGGGCAATCATTCCAGCAATGGAGATGCGAAATGCCAAGGTGAAGATGAACAAACTGCTGGACAGGTACAACAAGCTGAAGAAATCGAAAACCACACGACTGATGGAATCTAGATGAATCGCGACATCTGCCCGAGGATCAGGCATTCCTTGCTTCCCAGAGGGATGACAGGATGTCCTCCTCAATCAGCGGTCGAGATTCCAAGTTCGAGAAAGCAATCTCGGAAACACTGAAGAGGAAGGCCCAAGAACGGAAGCGGGAATCAAGGAGTCAGAGAGAACTGACCGAATTTGGCGCTACCGTCCAGCCACCTTCATCCGAGGAGTCATCTTCTGAGACTGGTGCTGGCACGGACACGGATTGCGAGTACAACCCTCCAAAACGCTCTCACAAGGAAAAACTGCAGCCTCCGGGTACGTCTCAGCCAACTCTCCCCTTCCAGACCGCAATCAGAGACAAGAATTTGTCTGCGACGTGGGGCCGGGAGAATATGTCAGTGAGGCAGGCAACTACATCTTTTGCTGCATCCGTGACGGCGTTCGGAGGAAGTCTCAGCGGCACTCCCGTTTCGAAGAGCACTGTCCATCGATACAGACAAAATAACCGAAAGGAGCTGGTCCTGGGGTTCAAAGGGCTGACGCAGACGCTTCCCGGTCGGCTAGTGCTCCATTTCGATGGGAAGCTACTCCCGGACGTCGCCGGATACCGCGGCGAGCAGGTCAACAGGATTGCCGTCGTCGTGTCCGGGGAGGACACAGAGTTCCTTCTTGGCGTTCCAGTCGCGGCGGATAGTTCTGGTCGGGAGGAAGCCACAGTCATCCTGAAAGAGCTAAAGGAGCAAGGTCTGGATCACAAGATAATAGCACTCTCGTTCGACACCACGGCTACCAACACCGGGATGATCCGAGGAGCTTGTATCCGAATCGAGCAGGATCTCGGTCGTGACCTACTGTGGCTGGCTTGCCGGCATCACGTCTGCGAGGTCATTCTCAAGAGTGCGTTCGATGCTTGCTTCGGGAAATCATCTGGTGCCACCGTGGATATCTTCGACAGATTTCAGAAGTGGCGATGCATCGACCAAACAGAAACCGTGACGATTTACGAGATCGCGGAGGACTCTGACGATAATCGCGAAGAACTGGCGACGTACTTCAAAGAAGTTCTTTAAACATTTGAGCATCCTCGCGAGGACTACGAGGAACTGATTCGACTGAGTTACTTCTTCCTGACCGGTGACATGGGTGACGGAAGGAGTGGTGCCCCGAAGTTCCGTCCACCGGGAGCTCTGCATCAGGCGAGGTGGATGCAGAAAGCCATCTATTGTCTGAAGATGGCTATCTTCCTACCCCAGCTGCACGACTTGCACTTCACCCACCCAGATGAGATCGGTATACGTCGCATGGCCCTCTTCGTCGCTCTCGTCTACGCCAAGTACTGGCACGAGGCTGTGGTCTCAGTGTACGCAACGTCCAACGACCATCAGCTCGCCGGTGTCCTGAAGCGGTACCCGGATCGTGTTCCCGCCGATGCTGCACTGAACGCCCTGCACAGGCACCTATGGTACCTGTCCGAAGATCTCGCTGGACTGGCCCTCTTCGATGATCGCCTTGAGGACAGTGTCAAGGTGAAAATTGTGGCCAACCTTCTGAAACCGCCAAGGAAGCAGCTGAAACGACTGGAGGGGAAAGGTGTGAACCTGGACATTCCTCTCGAAGACTTCGTAACCTCCAGGTCCATACTCCTGTTGACGACTCTGGAGGTGGACCAAGGCTTCCTCACGAAAGAAGCCAAGGAGTGGCAGGACGACGCAGCCTATCACATGGCCAGTGAAAGAGCAAGGGCTTTCAGTGTCGTCAATGATGCCGCGGAACAGGGAATCTCGCTCATCCAGCGCTACAACACCACAGCCAAACCAGAAGAGCAGAAGCAATACCTGCTTCAGCTGGTGCATCACCATCGGCAGGCGCAGCCCAAGACGAAGGCTGCCCTGATGAAGAAAGTGTTCTCGTAAACGGAATAGTGCCACCAGCTGCTTTAGAACTTGTCTTCCTCATCCAGATGAGAAATGATACCCTGATTTTCATGCGTCGTTCGATCATTATGTATTAGGAATGAGGTTTTCCCAGTTCAGAAAGTGACGCTAGCTCGCAACTTGTAAATATACTCCGATTTCTCTGAAACTCGACCAGTGTCTTTCTTTACGATAGTGGAACCTGGGCAAAGTTCAGCCCCTGAAATATTGCATGGTATTGTTTTCCCTATGTATGCTTGGGACACCCTAATGGACATGGAGGAGTCCGACCGACACGACATCTCGGCCGTCCTTCGACAGCTGGAGGCCTATCGGGAAAGTTAACGAAGTGTTGTTTATTTGTTTATTTGTTTATTTATTGACAATGAGCAACAGGCATTCACCCAATTACAGCTCAAGTCGAGTAATTAAAACACGACGACACGACAGCAGCACACACGCACACAGTTGACAACAGACTAGGCAAATATGATAACGAAAATGTGATACTAAAATATAACAAAAGTTCATGAAACAGTAAATATGAATACGTTAAAAATAAACATCGGTGAACAATAGTTCACAGGCTACGCAGACATAAGAGCTTTGAGGCTACGCAGACATAATAAAACGCTTAAGAAAACGCTTGTAGGAGGCAAATGTATGAGGAGCGAGTTGGATAGAAAGCGGTTGAATGGCAGAGTACAGGCTGAGGGCGAGACCTTTGATGATTTTGTTACGTGTCTCCATGATCTGTCTCGTTCATGCAACTTCTTCAGGTCATGCAATGAGTCTTTGATCAGAGATAGGATCATAATCGGGCTGAGGTGGGCATAAACCGTGCAGAACCGTGCGCTGTCCTAAACTTGTATCTTGCCTCCGCCATTTCCATCTGCAGGGCCCAGGAGGCTGCCTCCAGGGACGCTGGAGAAATCCGCGGCTCTGATGTCTCTGCTCGCCGGATATGTGATGCAGATAGCTGGGGCGAGGGACTAACGTCCGGGACGTCATGTCGTGTCTGCAGCCAGAGATCAGGCCGTGGGCATCGGACGGCTCACAATCAACGGCCCGATGACAGAGGTGCCGTCAGCTCCCCACCACGGCCGTCATCAGAGTGCCGAAACTGCGGCCGACAGAGATCGCACCGCCGAGGTGAGGTCTGCCCGGCCCTACGCGCTGAGTGCCATCGCTGCAGGAAGACCGGACACTTCGCAGCGGTCTGTCGGGCGACACAAGTCACGGTCAGGTGGCTTCAAAACCGCATCCGCAGCCCCGGGTGGGGTCGTTACGGCCAGGCAGGACCGTCAACGTCAAAAATCATCGCCTCAGCGTCGTTGGGAGGAGCCCCGAGGGTCGTGGTGCACGCTAGGGCGTACCGGGCTGCACTGGTGTCTGCACTCCTAGATACCGGTGCCGACATCACGGTCGGCGGGGAATAATGCCTGGCTCAGGTAGGCGGATCAGTCCGGACTCTTCATCCGCCGACTCACCACCCTCAAGCAGCTGACGGGACAGTCATCCAGTCGGTGGGGGTCCTGTCAGCCCGCCTGTCACTCGGATACGTCACATTAGACGAGGACGTCCATATTCTTCCCGGAGTCCGAGGACTCCTGCTCTCCTGGATGATCACAAGCAGTTTCGGTTGATCCCCGACACCTACCCGTGTCAGATATCGGCCCTTCGGACGACCTCTTCAGGCGCGCCGCCTCTCGGCGAGGACGGCCGGCCGCGGCCCGGCGCAGGTGCGCCGCTGTTCGGCGAGGACGGCCGGCTGCGGCCCGGCGCAGGTGCGTCGCCGTTCGGCGAGAACGGCCGGCCGCGGCCCGGCGCAGGTGCGTCGCCGTTCGGGGAGGACAGCCGGCCGCGGCCCGGCGCACCCGGCTTGCCGAATGAAGACTTGCCGGATGAAGATTCTGGATTCTCTTCTCTCCGATCGGACGACATGGCCCAACTGATTGAAGAATTTCCTCGCGTCTTCGATGGTCACATCCGAACGATGCCGGAAGAAGAGTTTCAAATCCACTTTCGTGAGGACGCCCGCCCCTTCTGCGTCACAACACCGCGCCGCATCCCTCTGTCTCTCCGTGATCAACTAAAGGTGGAGCTGGATCGCCTGGAGTCCGAGCAGATAATGCGCCACGTGACACACCCGACGGAGTGGTGTGCACCCATTGTGGTGGCACCCAAGAAGGGAGGAGCGGGCATACGACTCTGCGTGGACTTGTCCCATCTGAACCGATTCGTCCGCCGAGAGTTCTACCAGGCACCAGCTCCTGCAGAACAAGTGGCGTCCATCGCAGCCTCGCAAGCGTACTGGTTCACGGTGTTTGACGCCCTCAAAGGGTACCACCAGTGCCCACTGGCCGAGGACTCTCAGCTCCTGACGACGTTCACCACGCTATTCGGGAGGTTTTCCTTCTGCCGAGCTCCGTACGGGGTAGCGTCAATCTCAGAACACTACAACTGTCGGATGGATGAAGCGTTCAAAGGAATGTCCGGATTCCGTAAGGTGGTAGATGACTTCATCATCTTCAGTCGGACACGGTCGGAACACCTGCAGCACGTTCGGGAGTTCATGTCTCGATGTCAGGAGAGAGGCATATCACTCAACAAAGACAAACTCCAGCTGGCCCAGCAGTCTGAAGTTCGCGGGCTTCATCGTATCCCAGGAGGGGTACCGTCCTGACCCACAGCTCACGAGGGCGCTCTCGGAGTATCCGACACCCTGCAACATCACAGAGATGCGCGGCTTCGTCGGATTGGTCAACCAGGTGGCATCCTTCGTTGATGACGTCGCTGAACTTCTTGCACCGCTTCCGCCGCTCCTCGGCCCCCGTCGTGAGTTCATCTGGAATGAAGAACATCAGCGCGCCTTCGACGTCACTAAGGCCGCCCTCTCCACAGTTCCCACGATGGCCTTCTACGATCGGAGTCGTGCCACATCACTCGCGACCGATGCCAGCCGCCTGAGGGGACTCGGCTTCGTGCTGCGCCAAGCCCAGCCCGACGGCACGTGGCGCATGATCCAAGCGGGATCGCGGTTCATTCATGTCCGGTGCCGAGACGCGCTACGCTACGATCGAGCTGGAAGCGCTGGCGATAGCGTGGGCGGTAAATAAGTGCTACCTCTTCCTGGCTGGTATTCCCTGCTTCCAGATCACAACTGACCACCGGCCGCTTATGCCTATCCTGAATAGCAAGACCTTGGATGAAATTGAAAACCCACGGCTGCAGCGGCTCCGGATGAAGATCGGCGAAGTGGGCTCATTCACTGCCATCTGGATCCCGAGGCCTCTGCACCAGGCACCGGACGCACTCTCCCGAGCACCTGTGCAGGATCCGGAGAACGACAACGAAGTTGGAGAAGATGCGGCCGCTCCCAGTCTGTGCTCAGTCATTGCTGCAGAAGTCTCAGAAACGCAACCAGACGTCCGGCTGGATGAGGTACACGCGGCTGCGTGTGACCTGGAACAACAAATTTTGAGGGAAACTAGCCAGAACGGGTTCCCGGGCGCTAAATCGGACGTACCAGAGCCGATCAGATCGTACTGGCCGGTTCATGAGCGACTGTCCGTGGACGATAACCTGGTCGTATGCGGCTGTCGCCTGGTCATTCCTCGAGATCTCCGTCGGGCGGTGCTCGAGTCTCTACACGATGGGCATCTTGGAAAGGAGCGGATCAAGGCCAGGGCTCGCCAAATCGTGTTCTGGCCTGGGCTAAACTGTGACATCGAAAACGTCACCCGAGACTGCCGCAGTTGCCAGCACAAGCTGCCGACCCAGCAGAAGGAGACCCTCACCCACCGACAGGCTGCCACCAGACCCTTCCAGCACCTGGATATGGACTTCGCTGAGCATGCAGGAAGTAAGTACCTGGTCGCTGTCGATGGATGTTCTGGGTGGCAGTTTATCGAGGCTCTTGGGAAGTCCGCTCCCACACGAAAACTGACCGGTGTGTTGAGACACATACTCTGCCGGGTGGGTGTGCCTGACACTATCTGGACCGACGGTGGACCCCAATTCACCTAGACTTCATTCCGCTCGTTTACTCACAAGTGGGGAATAACTCACCATGTGTCGTCACCCCATTATCCACAGTCGAACGGACGGGCCGAGGCTGCGGTGAAGTCGGCGAAGAAGCTGCTGAGGAGATGCTGGGATGAACGCACTGGACAGCTGGATGACGAGCTGTGGACACGTGGCATCTTGCAACACCGAAACACCCCAGGGCGAGGCGGCCGCTCTCCGGCCCAGATCGTCTTCGGGAGACTGATCCGAGACACCGTTCCGGCGCATCGGCGCAACTTCGCGCCGGAATGGCAGCGAGCAGCAGACGTCGCCGAAGCTCAGGTGAACAGGGACCAGGAGAAGGTGGAAGGCGCCTACAATCAGCGCGCGCGCGATCTGCCGGTGCTGTCTGTGGGGAACCACGTCGCGGTGCAGGACCACCGCACTGGACGGTGGGACCGGTATGGGGTGGTAGCTGAGGTGGGACCTTACCGTCGGTACTATGTCCGCCTGGCGGGAGGCCGGGTCCTTGTGCGGAACCGGCGGCACCTCCGACGTCGGTACGGGGATGCGGTGCCGGACCCTGTCCGATACCGCAGGCCCGCGTGGGGCACCACATTCGGCGGCATCGCACCTACCACCGAGACTGCTACCGCGTCGGACGAGCCCCATCGCGTGTCGCACGAGTGCAGCACCTGTGCTCCACCACTGCACCGGTCGGAACGCGTGTACGCCGCCCACCGCGGAGACTGATCGAAGAAATTTGATTGCGCGTACATGAAATGTTCGTTATTATGTGATTCTGTCGTTGTTTGTTTCGTACTCGTTGTCCTATTCGTGCATGGGGAAATGTGATGTGTAGTGGCCGTGCCGCCGCCCGTGCTCGGGCGCCGGCCGCGTTCGACCCGAGTCAGGCGGCCGGCCATAGTCCGCGGCAGTCGGCTGTCACGTGACCCGGCTCGGCCCGGGGTCGGACGGGGCGGGCCGGCCGCCGGCCGGCAGTTGACCGGACGGGGCCCTCGCGGCTGGGCGCGCGAGTGCGGAACCGCATGGCTTTTGTTGGGTTTACCGTGCGTTGATTCGTTACCGTCTATAACGTATATATACTCTGATCAGTGCAGCGTCTATTGAGGCGACGCTCTCACAGATGTAAATAAATGTGTGGATGTGCAGTGAATGCAGTGAACTGCAGTGAATATTGCAGCTACCGGTACGAGCCACCCGTCAAAAGGTGCGCCTTTTCAAGACGCGTGTGGGCATTATTTTCGATTGGAAATCAAATAAAGATTACAAAACTATGTGCAAATAATATTTCTAACTGTCAACGCAAGTCAACATCAACTAAAAACAAACATTGTCAAAGCTCAATCGATATATTGCAGGTACTGCGACAAGCCACCAATCAGAAAAGGCGGCTTTTCACGAAGCATCTTTTGGTAATTTTCAATTGGAAATCGGTTCAAAATTGACAAAATTATTTATTTAAAACCTAGCCACATGATGTTTCAGATTTGTCGTGTTTGCCTTGGACCACAACACCGGCGATAGAGCAATCTAGACGAATCAGCTTCGTGATACATATTTTTAACCAATGAATGGCTACCGCAGACGAGGAACGAGCCTTCCTTGCAATTCTGTTACCAAACACATGATACGTTTCGGTGGCGGTCGGTTCAAATAGCGAAAACGAAGTTCGGTAGAAATCACAGTGGAGTAGTGATGACGTATGCGAAAGGTCAAGAGATTTGTCCCTTTAACCCGCCATTGACTGCGGGGGGGGGGGGGCGTTTAACGTCCCCCCTGATGAACTTTCGTAATAGCTCAAAAACAAATAGCGTGAAAGTTCGGTTACCTTCTTCTGCATCGATTTGACGTCTTCTGTGAACAAAAGCAATTTCGTTAAAAATTTCGAGTTATAGCGAATTTAGTGACGTCACTACACATGAGTCTTACACCAAAATCAGCTAAACTTTAACAGAAAGTAAAATTGCACTATTCTAAGAAAAATGCAATCCAAAAACGTAAAAAGATAGAAAATGGCAAGGGAAAAACATGGCTATCTCGGATTTTTTTTAATGTTTTTTTTTACCCTAAAATGTTATATATATATATATATATATATATATATATATATATATATATATATATATATATATATATATATATATATATATATATATATATATATATATATATATATATATATATATATATATATATATATATATATATATATATATATATATATATATATATATATATATATATATATATATATATATATATATATATATATATATATATATATATATATATATATATATATATATATATATATATATATATATATATATATATATATATATATATATATATATATATTTGGGGGAATGCCCACTAAAACAAATTTTCAAAGATGTTAAAAGAAAACGGAATATATGTCGGATAACCACATATAAGAAACTACCATACTAAATTTCAAAATAATATCAACATTTTGGACTGACTTATGGCATCTAAAGTATGGGTAACTCATAACGTCATATTTTGAAATTGCGTTTTTTGTGTTGCTTTTATTGACCAGATAAATACAAATAAGCACCACCACTGTATTTCTAAGACAAAGGGGTTTAGAAACGTGCATTTTGTATTTCGATTTATCAACTTCAAATTTTTACCTTCAGTGACCTGAACTTGACCTGAACTTGACATTAACTTCACGTAAATGAAGTCAGGTGGTAAAATGACTTCACTATCGAATTATACGTGGAACATAGCACATAAAACCTGTGTTGCATGACTTGCGTATATATTTTGCGCATAGGGACCTATTGTGACCTGGCCTTGACCTTTGCCAACAATCTCATTTTAGCTCATGCGAGATGTGTATTATATGGCAGCACTTGGTGAGATCATGGTCGTAATCGAAGGCTTTGGATGGAAAGTATGGCCCATAAACTTAAATACTTCGATTTTGACCTTTGATCTGACCATGACCTGACATTTGAACTCAATTTGACATTTTTTTATATTCGTTAAATTTGTCTCATTGAGAGCTTTCGACTGCTGCCTCGCGCGTCTCGCTGCGATCATTGGTTCGGAAGATGACAAGGGGGGCGTTTAATGCCCCCCCCCCCCCCCCCCCCTCCTCCCAGTCAATGGTGTTCTGCTGAAACCCCAGTCAATGCCGGGTTAAAATAGCTCCCAATAGCTCCCACGGTTTTTGCGTTGAAACTCAGCAACTAGGTCGTTTTGGAAGCAAAAATTGCGGATTTGGATATTTATCAGTACTCCCGACAATCTGACTATCTCAGTTAAAAACTAATGTTAAAGGTGCACTATTGCCTTTAAATGGAATATTTCGTCAATGATTCTGGCCTGGACACGCGCACCAAGCAGCTGTCTAGACCAAAAGCGGGCAAAAAGCGGGCAACACGATGATAATGCTCCGTTTAATCTGAGATCCAGTCAGGCTGGTAATGAATTATTTGTTGCTGGTGATGGTTGGTAGCTTCTCACGGTGACGGAGTCACCTAGAGAACAAGTTATGTCGCTGCGGCTTCCCGACCACTGTGTCTGTCGCCTCCTCGACCACCTCGACAGCTCGCTCTATATAGCAACAATATGGGCGGGGTATGTGACATCTCCAGCCGCTCTATATAGCAACTGTATGGACGGGGTATGGCACATCTCCAGCCGCTCTATATAGCAACTGTATGGACGGGGTATGGAACATCTCCAGCCGCTCTATATAGCAACTGTATGGACGGTGTATGGAACATCTCCAGCCGCTCTTTACAGCAACTGTATGGACGGGGTATGGAACATCTCCAGCCGCTCTATATAGCAACTGTATGGGCGGTGTATGGAACATCTCCAGCCGCTCTATATAGCAACTGTATGGACGGGGTATGGCACATCTCCAGCCGCTCTTTACAGCAACTGTATGGACGGTGTATGGAACATCTCCAGCCGCTCTATATAGCAACTATATGGACTATATGGATATAGCAACTATATGGGGTATGGAACATCTCCAGCCGCTCTATATAGCAACTGTATGGGCGGTGTATGGAACATCTCCAGCCGCTCTATATAGCAACTGTATGGACGGGGTATGGAACATCTCCAGCCGCTCTATATAGCAACTGTATGGACGGGGTATGGCACATCTCCAGCCGCTCTATATAGCAACTGTATGGACGGGGTATGGAACATCTCCAGCCGCTCTATATAGCAACTGTATGGACGGGGTATGGAACATCTCCAGCCGCTCTTTACAGCAACTGTATGGGCGGTGTATGGAACATCTCCAGCCGCTCTATATAGCAACTGTATGGACGGGGTATGGAACATCTCCAGCCGCTCTTTACAGCAACTGTATGGACGGGGTATGTGACATCTCCAGCCGCTCTTTACAGCAACTGTATGGACGGTGTATGGAACATCTCCAGCCGCTCTTTACAGCAACTGTATGGACGGGGTATGGAACATCTCCAGCCGCTCTATATAGCAACTGTATGGGCGGTGTATGGAACATCTCCAGCCGCTCTATATAGCAACTGTATGGACGGGGTATGGAACATCTCCAGCCGCTCTATATAGCAACTGTATGGACGGGGTATGGAACATCTCCAGCGGTGCGCTCCGAAGGCCGTCTGACTCGGCGTCGCTGAGGCTGATTGCCAGCGCGGCGGTGGCTGTGTGATGGACTCCGCAGTCCACACCCCAATCCAGCACTTCGACGTACGTTTTGGCCGCGAAGTTTAGCCAGCACAAATGGATGAAGTTTTGATCCTGCTGCAGGTCTGCTAACGACGTCACTGGATTTCTGTTGCCGCCTAGGCACGCGCCTGTGGGTCTGTGTCAGCGGCCATCACCAGCAATACTGTCCTGGTCCGGGTGCGCCCAGTGTGCGATTCGCTACCCCACCAGGCGGATGATGCTCGGCAGGTGTTGGTAGAGGTTGCAGGAGCTTCACACTCAGAATCAAGTTTTGGCCACCACTGCTGCAGCCGACGTGCAGGCGAATGTAGAACTGCCGATCGGAATGTATAGTGTAACTAACATCAGCCATTCTGTCAGCAACATATTACGAATAATATTGCGGGAGGGAATACATGTTTCGGAAATGTTATAAAAAAACAGCAAGGCGAAACGACCATGATGCCTATGGTGGGATGTTGTTTTTTTACACGAAATAGCCGGGAAATTATTAATCATGTTATTCATATTATACGTAGGTACACACTTTTTAGGGAAGTTCGCGGGAGTGATTTTTCGAATTGCGTCTTGCCCCGAGATGTGGCTGGTCTGCATGAGCTTGGTCATTTGTTCGACAGCTTGTTGTCGGTATTTAACTCTGATAGCACCGTCTCGGCCGTCCCCGGAACCTCGCTGACACTCCCCGGAAGGTGGTGCACGCTGCTGCAGCTGACAGCCTTGCCAAGCGGACCATTCAATGACTTCGGACCTGACATCTTGCCATCTAGCTGCCGGAACACCTGGAAATTTAGTTTGTCTTCTTCCAACTTTGGCAAATGAACCAGTACGGAAGCCTGTTTTTGTTACTCGATCCAAGGAGGCGGCACACGTCGCCGTAGCCGTGTTAGCGTCTGTGCTTGTCGCCATACATATCCCAGGGCACGGACGACAGCACCGCTAACAAGGGTGGTGTCAGTTATGCTAATGGACTCTGACAAAAACTTTCCTGTTAAAAGCGATTATATTTTGCTGGTAGCTATGTTGGTCTTAGAAATTCAAACAAAGTATATCAAATTAAAACCAAATAGCAGTAGTGACTGACGATTGTGCTCGCATCACTGTCAAAAAGTGTGTTATCTTGATATAAGCTAAATTTGCGCGATATTATGATTATATATTTAATTTGCTACCTTTATAATTTTCTACCTTTATACTAATGGACTCGGACAGAAACTTTCCTGTTAAAAGCGATTATAGCGATTATAAAGACCAATGTGGGTATCATTCGCACGAGTGTGACCAAGCGAATAAAATGACACTAATTGCAAGCACTTCACACCAGGAATGCAAACAAAATGCTTTGGACACCAGGAATGCAAAAAATGGCATTTACACAGTGCTAGGTATTTGCCTCCAAAAAGAGCCTACAGACACCCAACATCAACGGAGGACTTAGTTTTGCATTGGTCGCCAGCTCTGGGATCGCGCTAATAGGAATAGGGAGAACTTCAATCGCTCGGGGCAGGATAGCGGGTAAAGATAGGAGGAAACGAATGGCGCAACCTTATTCACACGTATGCACAGCATGATAAAATCATAGGAGCGGCTGGCGGCGCGATGATCGACATACCCCAACAGAGACGGATCGTGTCGGTATATCAGTATGTCTCATGGCAACAGTGGCGCCGACGACATTTTCCCACCTTCGGGATGATTTAAATAAGTTTGATACCATAGTTTGGGGTTACATAGAGGTTATCTGGCCTGGACCTTACTTGACCTGATATGACCTGACCTTGACCTTACCAGATTCTTGCAAGGAAATAGACCAACGTGGGTAGCATTCGCACGAGTGTGAGCCAGCGAATAAAATGACACTAATTGCAAGCACTTCATGTAGTATTTGATTTTGACCTGACCTAACGTGACTTGACCCTGACCTTATCGCATGTCATGTAAGATGAATATCAATTGAAGCATCAAGTAGTAGAAAATGTAACCAGTTTATTCGCTGTATCGCGGCCGTTCGAATGATACCCATGATTACTTATTTCCCTGTTAACATCGCATAAGGTCAATGTCAGGTCATGTCAGGTCAAAGGTAAAGGACGTCCATGTGCCCCCAAGTTAGGATATCTTCATATTTACTTTATATCAATATTCTTATATTTGACCCCCTGTATTGTATTGTATTGACAATAGCAGACACTCCACAATAAAAGCGTGGCTATTATGTGTCCTTAGTCGAAGAAGTTAAACAGTAGGAAAGTCAAAAGTGTCACGGTGGGAAAACACTTAGTCGCACATGCACATACCACACGTGTACACACATATCACAGTCACTTATTGCAACAAGAGAGGCTTTGCGGCTCGCTTGAACGCTGCCGGTTCCATCCCCTCACGTCCTCAGGCAGCGCGTTCAGCAGTGATGACGCGCGGTAAGCAAATGAGCGCTGTCCAGCCGCCGTTTTCATGGCAGGCGGGCGCAGGTTCCGGTCCTGTCGTGTAGCACGCTCACAGGTCCACGCGTCGGCGTAGGTACGGAATAAGGGGGCGAGATCCGCAGGTTCACTCAGAAAACATGCTTTGTGAACGACGATCACCGTTTGCAGATCACACATTCGACGAGGCGTTTGGAGGTTCAAGTCACCCCGCGCGCGAGATACGTGATCGTACTTTATAAGTCCAGTAACGACTCTTGTGGCAAAATTCACGATTTTCATCAGCCTGGTATCGTTGGCAGCCGAACCATTACCATAAACAGAGATGCAGTACCTCACGCACGAGATGACCAGACCGCGCACAATAGTCAACATCACGCGCTGCGGGAGAAAGTGCTTCAGGTGGCGGAGACCGATCAGTAGGCCGACACACTTCTTACTACGTCTTTGACATGTGCGTCCCAGCTAAGGCGGCGGTCAAACAGTACACCTAAGCTTTTAACACAAGGGCTCTCCTGAACGGTCTCGCCACTGACCCGCACGCTGACAGGTGGGAGGTCACGAGTGTTCTGTCGGGTGCCAATTAGAAGGATTTTAGTTTTGGAAGCGTTGAGTTTTAAGTCCGTGTGCATGGAACCACGATGGCAAGGAGAACAGTGTAGTCTCCATGCGAAAGATGATGCTAGGAAGGTTGCGTTTGACGTCGGATATAAGGACTTGGGCATCGTCAGCATACTGGGTCACATGAGCGTCCGGCGCGTGCAGGCTGAGGTCGTTGGCAAAAATGGTGAATAACAGGGGACCAAGGGCTGATCACTGGAAGACTCCCATGGTATTAGGAAGAGGCTTAGAAATCACTCTGTCACCAGAAGAGGAAGAGATGCAAACGGACTGGGTGTGACCGACTAAATAGGATGAAAACCAGGCCGGGTCAATACCATAGAGTTGGAGTTTGGAAAGAAGCTGGGAATGAGGAATAACGTCGAAGCATTTTCTAAGGTCCAGTAGGCACAAGAGAGAGACATGCCCACGGTCCATGTTGGAAAATATGCGGTTAATGATGGAGAGCAGAGCGGTTTCTGTGGAATGACGGGGACGAAAACCATGGTGAGATGAGGAGAGGAGATGATTGTCTGACATGTAAGCAGAGAGCTGGCGCTTATCTTTGCCATGATGGGGACTATTGAAATAGGTCGGTAGTTAGAGACTAAGGTTGGTTCACCGGACTTGAAAATGAGATGAACCAGAGTGCTTCCAAGAATCGGGAAAGTCTGATGAGGTAAGGCAGATATTGACAATATGGAGAAGGACAGGACCGATGGCTTCAAAACAGAGGAGTAGGATGCGAATACAAATACCGTCAGGTCCACACGCACCAGAACGCTTCATGGAGAACACTACCTCCAGCAGCTCGGCCAGTCACCCCGGCGCCCCGAAAACCACAAGCACCAACCCGAGGTAGGCGGCACGGAACGTCGGGCGGCACCCCGAGACCAGCCAGGCCAGCTGCGACACTTGGACCGACATTAACAAAATAATTAATTTCATCCGGTGTCGTGTAGAGGTCGATTACTGCTATTAGACCTGGCCTTGGACAGTATTTTACTAAAGCTATTCGCTGTGTATGCGCCAACGTAGAGTCAAGCCAAGCAGCAGCTAGAGTTTGTGCAGGAAGTTAGATACATTTTCACCAACTGAGTGCAGTCATACAATTTTGTGCGGTGAATTTAACCTGCAGTTGACTGAGCTAGACGTCGACAGACATAATTTTCGTCCATCTCCTGTTTCCAGGCGGCTGAACAAGTTACCGAAGAAATATAAATTCCTTGACGTGTGGCGGAATAAATTTCCGGCCGACAGACGTTACACTTGGCGTGGAATAGTGCCACTACAACAAAGCAGGATTTATTATGTATTTACAAGTAAACGCCATATGAATAACCATGTAATCAAATGCATTGAAATAGCACCGGGTATCTTGAGTGATCACAATTCACAGCATGGTCAATTTTGAAATGCAGCTTATTCCGCTTGAAAAGGGGCCGGGCTTATGGAGGTTTAATAATACGCTTCTCGAGGATGAAACTTGTATTCGTTGGGTTAGGACTGAGATAACCGAAGGTTGGTAAACACGGCTAAAATAACCGAAGGTTGTTGTTCTATATTGAAAATAACACTATTCTTTATAATTGTGTTTTTCTATAGAAAAACAACCTGAGCCATTCTCCGGGCTTTGTTTTCCGATTCGTGTCCGAGATCGGGCAAAGTTGATGCCCTGGAAAACGGCTCGATAAATTTCCCCGAAATTTTCAGCATATCGCTCACTCACGGGGATCTAGATGATGGCAGGGTCTGCTAGTGTGGGACAGCTTCGAACCGCGCGCGGCAAGCACGTGTTATTTCTCATAGACTTATAATAGGGCCAAACCAAGATGGCCCCTAGCGCAAAAATGAATCGATAAATTTGCTCTAAATTTTCTGAATGGCAGCTATTGGTGGATACCCACATGCCGGTGGTGGTGCCTACCCTGGGCAAATTCGAATTAACGTGCCACGTGACCTTGAATATGTCCCCGAACCCCGATTTTTCGACATTGGGCCACTTGGTCAGCCTTGCAGTGACCCTGGTGCATTGCAGTGCTCCGAAACGGGTATCGGTAGCTCCAGGAGGGTAAGTGGGAGGGGATCAGCCGCGCACGTGCTGGTTTCGTATCACCAGGGTTCCTCCATTTTGGATATTTTCAAGGATGATGCATTTTGCCCATAGCCATCAATCAATCAATCAATCAATCAGTTTATTAAACCCCTCCATCAGATGGCTTTTCAGTGGTCATCGTCATGAACAAGAATGAGTTGAATGGAGAAATAAAATACATTGTAAAATACATCGTAAAATACATCGTAAAAACACACTATGATTAAAATCCAATTGCAAATAACTACAGCTTACATCAAAACCTCAGTCACAGTCCTCGCTTGCAAAGAGCCATTTCTTAGCAGCGGTACGAATCGTAATGACAGACTCTGATGTTCTGACGTCGGCGGGCAATCTGTTCCAAGTCATGACTGATCTGTACGCAAATGCACGCTTAGCGGCCTCAGTTCGTACCCTGGGAGCGTGCAGTGCTCCTGCATCTGAGGCGCGGGTCGCGCGCAGCGACACATCTGAGCGCTTCCGTATTCCTGCAGTCAGGGCGGGCGGCGTCGCAGTCGAACACAACAATCTAGACAGCATTGCCACGTCGCGCTCAGCGATCATACCGTCCACTTTCAGCCATCCAAGCTCTCTCAGGGCAGGTGAAATGTGCTGATTTCTTTTGAAACCAGTTATGATGCGCGCGGCAAAGTTAATAATCTTTTGGACTCTTTTCTTTTGCGTTACGTTACAGCTACCCCATACAGTGAGGCAGTACTGTATGTGGGGGAAAACGAGCGACTTGACCAGAAGTTGTTTTGTTTCACGGGGGATTTTATGCCTCAATTTTGAGAGTCCTACTAGAATGTTAAAGCAACGACGAGTTACTTGAGAAACTTGTTTTTCCCACGTCATGTTGGAGTCCAAAAATAAGCCAAGAATTTTTGCGTGGTCTGACGGCTTTATATCTACGTCCCCAAAGCGTGCGGAAAACTGGTGATGGAGGACACGGCGGGACGATCTTACCAAAAGTAAATCGGTTTTGTTTGGATTAATTTTGAGCCGGTTCTGTGTAAACCAGTCAAGTGCCACTGACATCGTCTGATCGATGCGCTGCTTTAGAGCACTGAGGTTAGCAGGAGCGTCACAGTCCAAAAACTGTACATCATCCGCATACATGACCTGCTTACCGTGTGGCAAATAGGACGGGAGGTCATTTGTAAAAATCAAAAATAATTTGGGGCCTAAAAGTGATCCTTGAACCACTCCGTGGGTTACTGGGAGGGTTGAGCTGCCTTGGATGGACTGAGAGCGACCCGACAGCCAGTCACGGAACCAGTGTTCACAAATGCCGTACCATCCCATCTTTTCCAAGAGCCGGCCATGCTCGACGCTGTCAAATGCTTTCGATGTGTCCGCTGTTAGGATTGTAGTGATTAATCCCGTATCTAAATTATGAGTCACGTAATTAATCGCGTCGAGCATGGCCGTCTCCGTTGAGTGTCCGGGACGGAAGCCATGTTGGGGACACAAAATATGGTTTTCGCCGAGATATGATGCGAGTTGTAAGCACACTATCTTTTCACACAGCTTCCCTACAACAGGTAAAATCGAGATCGGCCTATAGTTGCTCGGGTCAGTCTGGTCTCCTGCCTTAAACAACGGAACCACATTCGCCACCTTCCATGCCTCAGGCACTGTGCCGGTCGACAGGGAGCAGTTTATGATATTTAACAGGTGAGGCCCTATCACCGGAAATGTGATCCGCAGCATTTGTAGGGTGATTCCATCGTTTCCGCTCGCTCGCGAGGTTCTCATGCACTGCAGAGCGACAGAAAGCTCCGGCAGGGTCGCCGGCTTCACACGAAACATGCTGCTGCATACACGGGGCGGACGGGGTGACATGGCTTCACTGCGGTCAGTCTCGGCAAGTCCCTCGGCTACCTTTGACCCGACCGTTACAAAGTATCGATTCAGTTTGCCGGCCCATGCGGTATCGCTCCCTGCTGGGTTTTCACATTTCGGTTCGGGTTTTTTCGATGCCAATAAAAAGCGGCGGATGTCCTTCCAAGTCCCAGCCGGATAGGTGCAGTCCACAGCGACCTGTTGTTACAATGGGAGGTCATTGCAGTTGTGCAACACGAGTAAGTGGCCGACGGGCAATCTGCACGTGACATAGTTGTTTTGCCCGAGGTTCTCCTTTATGGAGATTTTTGTGTATTTCTTTAAAGTTTCAGAACATTTCGCAAAACCCAATTTCTCAAGCTCCTGATTGCCATATCACACCGGATAACTTAGTTTCAAGTGTGGTTGGGATAACATAATAGTCCTTTGAGAAAGAGACTCACTAATGGAAGGATCGTGGGTTCGAATCCCAGTCGGGTCACACAATGTTCCACGAGTGGTTGTTAACCCGCGCACTGCAGGGGCTTTGCGCCGAACACGAACTGCAGGGGGTGACCCAAGTAGGAGATGTTGCATATGTGAAGACGTGTCTCGACGAGACAAACACATTGATGTCTGGTTTACTTCTCTATCTTCATTATGTCGGGAGTTATTGATTAAAAAAAAGTGATGGTGACCTCACATGACCTCAAATGACCCAATAGGGGTCACTGAACAAAACTTACACTTGGATCATCAAGAATATCCTATAATAACATGATCCAGAAGTAATTGGACTAATATCATGCATATCCTTGAAATAGGAAGCATTTGTATATTTCCCCCATTGACTTATTATGGAGAGGTTACGAAATTGACCTGACCTTAGGTCACCGATATCAAAATTCGGAGATCAGCGAATTGTAAGTACTTATGCCCTCATGACATCCTGTAAGTTTCAAACTGATCGGTGAAAAATTCTGGCTTTGGCACAACTGCAAACATTTTTGGAGGTTGGGTCACTTGACTCGGTCTGGTGACCTGACCTGAGATGACCCGAGGATATTGTTTCCTTCAAAGTGTGTGCAATTGATTTCCTAACAGGTGTGCCAAAACTTGGCAGCGCTGCACGCCGCCGTTTTTTCGCTATCTTTGAAAAACCTGAGGGCGTGGGGCTGAAATCAACCCCCCTCCCCCCTGCAGTGCGCGGGTTAAGTTTATTCTGTGACAGTGCCTTAGTATGACCACGTGAGACGATGTGTGAGTCACAAGGACGCACGTGCTGTTGTTTTGAAAGGGGTCCTCCACTTTCAAGATCTCGAGCACACATTTTAAAAACGGGGAACTATCAAAGCGTTCAAAGTTGTACCATTCAATGCTTGTACCATCCAAAACCGCAGCCAACAACGCTTGCGACTTCCAAAATTCGTCCGGGTAGGGGACATCTTCATGAGCCAAACTCGCCGCATCCAAAATGGTTCTCGCCGCATCCAAGACCGTAGCATACAGCCAAATACAAAGCCGTGGCAATCAAGCTTGCGCCATCCAAAACTGTCTGGCGCGGTCACATTGGAACTACTAGCTGCAGTGAAACCCGCTAGATGGAGGGAGTAGCGAGGTGATGACGTTTCACTCTAACACGCAAGCCGGCTACAGTGGAATATGTTTATGCGAATGGACATCTGACACCACACTGGACCCGACGTCGCCTCGCATCGGCCGGCAGCTGTCGGGCGGAGAGGAGGGTGGCTGGTACAGACCGGCGGAATGGGGAGTGTTAGATCGAGACCGTGGGAAAGCTAATGGTAAAGCCCAGGCTACACTATGCGTGATTGTCAAGGAAATCACGCGCGTGTCCTCCGTGTTTGCAGAACTTCCTTGACGTCCGGGATCTGCCGGTCAAGCAAATCACGCAAGGAAAATGGATAAACCACTGCATATTTTTTAATCGATAAACCACTGCATACAATTTGCTCAAACGCTTCTTCATTCATCTTCCGCCACGATACTCAGCACAAATTATTCATGTGTAGGTCTAGTATAGACCATACATACGCGAAATCAAGCAAAATAATAAAAACCCTGCAACACGCAATCTCGGAAAACACGACAAGTTCAGAATTTTGAACTTTTCATCGTTCCGTCCGTGACGGGTCTGCGGAATTTCCTTGACGTTTCATCCGGGATCTGCGTGATGTGCCAGTGTAGCTCACCCAATGCATTTACTATCAGCTGAACTTGCTCTGTCACGCCAATCCCGACAACACGGATAACACGCACGTGATTTTCAGGAAATCACGCATAGTGTAGCCTGGGCTTAAAGCTACGACACTTGTTGCTAAGGCCAAGAAAATCGCTCACGAGGATGGGCGTTAGCTGCCACGTTTCGATATGCGATTACCGGCCCATTCCGGTAAACCTCATGGTACTAGCTTATGGTACTACTACTACCACCATAGTCATTGGCGGATCCAGAACTGTGGTTTGGGGGGGGGCAAATTCCAAAAAAATATCACACATCTCTGAAAACACACAACTCTGAGAAGAAGAAAAAATTGCTTGTTTATGCATTGATAGCTGATTAAACAAAAACTTTCCTTTGTAAAAGTTGCTTAGATTGTCTTCTATGTAAGGAAATGTATCAATTTTGTGCCGATTTCAGGCGGTTCGGAGGGGGGGTCATGGCCACAATTCCCCCCCCCCCCTCCTGGATCCGCTAGTGACCATAGTCTGCAACGGATTTAATTAACGAATTTCTTATTCTATAATTAATTATTTATGAATTGTGATGATTAATTATACAAATTTAATATATCAATAATTTAATAGTAATACATAAATATAATAGTTAACCCATTAAGTAAGTACCAAGGTGTGTTCTAGATGGGCTGGATCAACAGTTTTCTGGTCGCATGGGGAGAGCCACGTCCTGACATAGCTTCAAAAACTTCCGCCCCCTAACTTCAGGCGTTATCGAAATATAGAGACACCGCCTCTAAACGGGACGGTCCGGTTTTGACCAGGTGGTCCGAGAGTGATAGTAGTGGCCAGGCGCCGCTCCGCAAGCCGTTCCCCCGCGTGCGCGCCTATTGCCGTGTGCCCGGTAACCTGACCCCTGTTTCTCTCCCCTCTACCACGCTGCTTTCTTCATTAGTGACGTGCCAGATATGACTCGGGGTACGTGGAAAGCGAGCGTGGGGACAATTAAGAGATTTGTTTAGGCAGTGGAGCAGTTAATGATCCTATACTACCATGAAATAACACACATATTCAATGCACCGAAGCTTAGTAGTAGTGGCCAGGCGCCTCTCCGCCAGCCGTCCCCCCCCCCCCCCCCCCGCGCGCCTTTTGCCGTGTGCCCGGTAACCTGACCCCTGTTCCTCTCCCCTCTACTGGGCGCGCTCCCACGCTGCTTTCCCCATTAGTGACAACTGACGTGGCAGACATGACTCGTGGCACGTGAAAAGCGACCATGGGGACAATTAAGAGATCTGTTTAGGCAGTGGAGCAGTTCATGTTCCTATACTTGATCCTATTCCGATCCGACTCCGCCACTCCGCCTTTCTGCTCGGCTGCTTCCCACTCCACGTACCACGGCGTTGAACCAGGGCCGCACCATCGCAACTGATTCATGTTCCGTCCGCTCACAAGGCTAACAAGGAGACCACTAAGCGAGGGCTATTCCGACGGGCTGTATTGGGATTCAATGCACATGTGGAAAGATTACAAGCTGCTGATCCGTTCCACGCAATGTTTGCTAGCTTCAGAGAAGAGTTCGCCATGGGCCGGGCTGGCCCTATGGTCCATGGGCCGGGCCTGGGCCGGTCCTCAACTTCAAGGAAATCACCGGGCTCTGGACGGGCCTGGGCGGATAATTTTGAAGTAATGCGCGCAAGCTCAGGTCAGCTTAAAAATATTTTAACCAGCAGTTCACTTACACAGCAACACACTGTTGCTGTGGCTGTGTTTTTTTTTTTGGGGGGGGGGTAGCATAGTTGGTTCATTGCTTCACATTTATAGTATACAAGTAAATATGCTAGGACACAAGTAAATATGCCAGGCCCGGTCGGGCCTGGTAGGATAATGATTGCAAATTTTGTGAAAATAATGATATCTGATATCTGCTATCTGATATCTGAACGGGCCGGACCGGGCCTGGGCTTGGTGTTCATGGGCCTGGGCCGGGCCGGGGGCTGGTGGGCCCGTGTCGAACACTGCTTCAGAGCAAGTGTGATAAAATATGTGAGAGACAATCCCGTTTGATGTTGGTGATTGATGATTGGTTGTCATGTGGTTTTAGTATTTTAGTATTGCATATTTTCGTGTGTATTTGGTTTGTCTTGTTCCCTGACTTCACCTATTAGTGGGTTTATTGACCTGTTGGTGATCAATAGATAAATAAATAAATAAATACTACCAATGAAATAACACACATATTCAATGCACCGAAGTTTCCTTGTCTTTGTTTTGTACAAAAATATAGACCTTTATCTTCATGAACTTCCCTCTGGAGATCACACTTTTCACTAAGTTGTGTACACATCCTCTGCTTCATATCAGTGCACCAGCACAGCTTCACTGCAGTGGAGCTGCACCACTGGGAAGGCGGTCATACCCAGAGAAAAGCAAAACTCAAATAGAAGCCTTTAGCTCACTGTTGTGCAGGCCGAACAGTGCATCGTTCTTTACGTCAGCCACATATCAGAGTGTTTCTCTTTTGATCAATTCAAAAACAGCCGGTGAAAAAGGCTCCACGGAAGTAAAAAATCCACAGCTCATCAGTTCGCGAAAATGTGAGGGCAAATAAGTTTTTACTTAATAATGTATCATTAGGAACTCAATTTTGTATTGTATGTACCAGCTTTATTTATTCTATTGTAATTTGGAACCGGTGAAAAAATAACTTCTTCGGAAATATGCACGGTAGAATGTTAAAAAAATATATGTAGCATTATTCGATAGGCAATGACAGGCAATCATGACAGACATTTTCAACAATTAAATCACCACACATGTAAGCTCTATAAAAAAAAAAATGTTAAAACAATCTGTTTGGGATTCGCTTCCCAAGTTGATACATAACCCGGTTGTTCTTGTTACATAGAGAGCTATTTCATACTAATGACGAGAAGTGGCAGCCACCTGTCCGCTGTCCGTTCGGATGTCGCCCCAATGACTGCGCGCACCCTGCAGTCACAACCGCGAAATTTGGCAGTTTAGTGGGGATGCAGGGTCACACTATCGTATGCAAATTTTGCGTCCATCCATGATAGCAATAGTCTGCAATTTTAATTATTATTAATATGACGTGAATATCAGAACTCGTAGGCGCCTCCCGGCTGCCACTGAACAGTGAACTAGCTTTTTGCTTTCGGGAGACACTGGCTCAATGGTAATGACCTAATGGGGGTCAGGGTATTTGCTATATATTTAGGAGGTCGGTGGTGCGATACAAGGCAACGTCACTGGCGTTTGTTTTCTATCTTCTTCATACGCTCAGCGCATCTCACTGTTCTGCGTGCTGACCGACCCGGGTGCCCGTATCTGTACCAGGAAGACGGATAGCGCTGGATTCGGTGACCGTCCGGCTCGTTATGCGGGGTAGTCGTTTTGTGGACGGCTGGCCGAGGCGGATGCGGATGAAATTACTCATTTGTATTTGTATTTCGACATCAGCTGACCATTTCCACACATCATGGGCTATTACAGGGTCATTGTCATACATGGTAAGTACATATTGCAGCTTACGCTTTGTCATTTAAAAAGCATTTAAAAACATGTGTAAAAACGCTACCATAGAAGACACTGGCGCCTAGGTATTACTTTCGGCAGCCGCGCAATGCTCTCTAAACATTTTCTTTGCCAGTCTTGTGGACGAAGTGAGGACATCCGTAACATTAGAACCAAAATGACTGTTGAGCAGCGCCGCAGATCGATACACAAAATTTCGCTTCCCGTGATTCGTTCTGGGTTTGGGCAATGCCAGCTGGTCTGACTGTCGGGTACGACGGCCCACCACGTCTCGATTCAAAGTGAACTGACTAGCCAACATAGAAGGCTCACCGGTGGTAACAATCTTGTGTAGCATGCTCATGTCACAATACTCAATAAACCGTGCTGCCCCTAGCCAATCATACTGCTTCAACACGTCCGAGATGTGATCATATTTCCTACGTCCTGAGATTACTCTTGCCGCAAAATTAAATATCTTTTGAATTTTACCTATCCCCGTAACACTGGTCCCACCATACACTTGCACACAGTACCTGACATGAGAAAAAACCATTGCATCGATTAACCTGGGTAGTGTCCCTATAGGCAGCACCTGCTTGGCATGAAGAAGACCTACAAGAATTCCAAAACAACGATCCGCTATTTGCTGCACGTGTTGCTCCCACGACAGAAAACGATCCATGGTTACACCCAGATTTCTGACACTAGTCTTAGAATGGAGTATCTCTCCCATAAAATTTATAGACGTTTCACTTTCTAGACGCGACACTTGCCGCCTGTCGCCGCACACAATCAATTCCGTTTTACTGGCGTTTACCAGCATACCGTTCTGCTGAAACCATGTGGTCATTGTATCAAGAACCTCTTCGAGGCTCCTTTTCATCTCTTCTAAACGGCTCCGGGGACCGACAATACCAATTTGACTATCATCTGCATAACGGGCTTTAATAATTTTAAATCCATTAATTTCGTCGGGGATATAGCACGGCAAGTCGTTGCTAGCTACGTTATAGAGCAACGGTCCCAGACATGACCCTTGAAACGTTCCAATGTTGATTGGGAGAGAGTCCGAAAACGTTTCACCTACTTTTACCTGCTGAACATGTCCGCTAAGATAGCTTTCAAACCAATCTGAACTAATCTGTAATAATTCTAGTTTATTTAGCAACGTTTTATGGTCGATCACATCGAAACATCGACTTAAATCGATAAGCGTCAACAAACAAATCTCTGACCGATCCATGCCTTTCAGAATCTCGTCAGTCACTGATAAAAGCGCGGTACAAGTGGAATGATTTTCTCGAAAGCCATGTTGATCGTTACTATATAAATGTTCTCTATTCAAATAATTGGTCAGCTGATTTAGAACAAGTTTTTCAACTACTTTAGTTATTGTTGGAATGTTAGTGACCGGCCTGAAATTTGATGCTATGCTGGGATCACCCTTCTTATGAAGCGGAATGACTGTGGCCCGTTTCCAGCTTTCTGGAACAGTGCCTGTTATGAAACTCTTATTGATGATCCGCAGCAGATAGCGACCTACAGCTGGAAAACATAGTTTCAAAATTTTAACTGGAATGTCTCCCTCTACGCATGAATTCTTATTTGGAACCGAAAACAGAGTCTTTCGCAGTTGCAACAGAGTTACTGGAGAAATCCGCAATTTCCCGGTATTTACTCTAGGTAATCTTGGATTTAAACGTTCGCGAGCTGACTGCGCGAAGTCCGCTGCGACTTTGTCGCGCGTTTCCAAGCCGATTGTCGTAAAGTACTGGTTGAGTTCGTTCGGAGTTAAATTTGACGGTTCTGTTGTCGGTCCCCGCTTTGGGGCGATGACCGGCTTCAGCTGCCGGTATAAGTCTGAAGGTGCTGAATTTCTGATACGATCTTCTAAATTTTGCCTACAATCTGCTCTTATAGCTCGTTTCGTCACTAAATTAAGATGCTTGTATGCCGGATCGTTGTTTTCCCTTGCACGTCTTCTCTGAGCCATGAGATCTAATGTATCTGGTGAAACATGCGGGCCCCTGGGATTATGCACTCGATATCGTCGAATCGGAGCGTGCACATCGAGCAATTCATTCAAACTGGACGCGAATGACAACCACTGCCTCTCACAATCGTCATCTGCATTGACTACAGTGCTCCATTCAGTCGCTGCTACATCTGCCAAGAATGCATCACTGTCGAACGATTTCCAGGCTCGACCTGTCCTATACAGCGCTTTCGACCTATCTCTCGGTACAGTAATCCCAACATTTACACGATAATGATGGCTAGCGTGATCACAGCGTTCCACAGTACACGATGGCGGCACTTGGGCATTGTGAATTGCTTCAGACACCAAAATCACATCAAGTATAGATCGGTGATCACCACAGTAGAAAGTTGGTTCCCTAACAATACATTTCAAACCATATCTCTCGAGCTCAATCAATCTAGCGTTGGCCGTCGGGTTCATGTACTTGAAGTAATGGATGATGTAGTTATCCGAAAACTACCTCGCTTTGCATACTTTGAACGCATTTGGGCCGAGCATTGGCTTGTATTTAAACAAAACAAAAATGTAGTCAGAAGCTTTTGAATATATAGTTTTCCGAGTTCGGGTCCCGGAATAAAACACTGACAAATTGAAACTGACCTTTCCGCTCTGTTACCAGGAATGCAAAAGCGAATGACATGACATGTTGGTTACCAAATACTGCATTTATATATCTGTCTTATTGATCATGTTTACCTATAGGTACGTATTGTAGTGAATTTATTAAATACAACATATTTTCGATTTCTTCTGGTACTTGAACATCTGATAACCATGTTAGCTCCCTTTCTTTCAAACTTGGTTGAAACACAACAGAGATATGGACTGCGACAGGGACGAAGGACCCTAAACACTGCCATTGTTTCCTTTCAACAAGCACAAAGTGTGCCTAAACAAATACACAAATAGGGCACATTTGGTGTCTTAACCCGCGCACTGGTGTCTTAACCCGGCTTTGCGCCGAACACGAACTGCAGGGGGGGTTGATTTCCGCCCCCCCCCCCCCCCTGAGATCTCGAAAACTCGCTACGTAGCGGGAAGCGGAAAAAAGGCATTTGATAGCTCCATACATGTTCTATCGAAAGTATTTCAGTGTTCTTTTAGGTCAGGTCAAAATTGAGGTCACCAGAGGTCATCAAAGGTCAAATTTTCCAGTTTTCCTGTTTTAGGACATCGCTCCAGAAATTCCCATATATCTCAGAAACGATGCTAGTTAGAAACAAACGGAAAAAGCAAACGCCAGCCAGTGAAATTTAAAATCGCTAAGGTGTCCTCAGATTTGATCTCAGGCCAATATTTGAGGCTCCAGAGGTCAAAAAGGGAAGAAATTTCGTTTTTTTATATTTATAAATCGTTGTTTTGCTATTAGCTTTTTACTTAATAAAGATAACAAAAAACTGTTTACGCCATTAAGTTTATCTTGTCAAGGCGCTTCGAATGATATATATAGTGACCTTGTTAAGTTAACTTAACAATTTGACCTCAGGTCAAGGTCAAGTGGTGACCCAAGTAGGGCATGTTGCATATGGGAAGACGTGTCTCGACGAGACAAACACATTGATGTCTGTTTTACTTCTCTATCTGCATTATGTCGGGAGTTATTGACAAAGAAGTGATGGTGACCTCGCATGACCTCAAATGACCTAATAGGGGTCACTGAACAAAAATTACACTTGGATCATCAAGAATATCCTATAATAACATCATACAGAAGTAATTGGACTAATATCATGCATATCCTTGAAATAGGAAGCATTTGTATATTTCCCCATTGACTTATCATGGGGAGGTTACGAAATTGGCCTGACCTTAAGTCACCGATATAAAACTTCCGAGATATAAGAATTGTAAGTACTTATGCCCTCATGAGATCCTGTAAGTTTCAAACTGATCGGTCAAAAACTCTGGCTTTGGCACAACTGCAAACATTTTTGGAGGTGGGGTCACTTGATCTGGTCTAGTGACCTGACCTGAGATGACCCGAGGTTATTTTTTCTCTCTCAAAGTGTGCACAATTGATGTCCTGACAGGTGTGCGAAAACCCAGTGGCGCTGCTCTGCGCCGTTTTTCGCTATCTTTGAAAAACTGAGGGGGGGGGGGGCGGAAATCAACCCCCCCCCTGCAGTGCGCGGGATAATGTGCCAGATTTTACTGCTACCGAAATTCCATTTAAACTCCTGCCAAATTCCCTCAAGAAAAGTACAAATATCGTCCTGGTGCCTTCCATTCTTCCATTGCCCTGATACTTCTTTTCCAAGTGCCTTTTACGATATTGGAAACAGCAATAATTCCGAACAAAGTATGCATTTGTCTCCAAAACTGGAGGGGGGGGGGGGCAATCCCCCACAGCCTGACGACTGGGAGATGGTGTGCCCCTTGCCACCCCGTACGGCGACGCCCTTGGTCACTAGATCATCAGGGACATTATCATCACTGTTATCCTGCGTAATGATAGTCAATGACAAATGCCTCCAGCACTGTTATTACATGCCATATACGATACGAGGCATTGTACTACCCGTGCTTGGTTAGCTTAGAAGTGTCGGATAACACGCTGTCCACTTTTCACAAACTGGGCCGTTCAAATTCGCTTGGGGCCCCTCTCAGCTGAAAGGGCCCCTGGAATAAAGTATGGGATTCGGGACCCCCTTGGCCAAATCCTGGTCACACCGCTGAATGTCTTGCCTGGTATATTTGAGTCAATACAGTTAAATGGCTATCACTAATGTCTAGGCTTTATGAACTTTCTTCTTGCGGTTCCAACATGTTGCAGTACCAATGGCGTATTTCGTCGCTATGTGGCAACAAACTTGATTGTGAGGCGTGGAACTGGACGCCCCCGGACCACCAGAGGTAAAACGCCCCCGGCACAAAGCCATAAACATAGCGACAAGGGTAAAACGCTACGCCCCCCCCCCCCTCCCCCCCGGAGTTTTACTAGGACTAACAATAAGATACACCGTGAGAACACAGTGTATCTCATTGTCAGTCCTTGTCAGTCCTGAGAGGTCCTCGCTAGGCATGAGAGAGTCATTGACTGGCCTGAGAGGGCCATATGCCGGTCGTAGGACCCTTCACGTAATAACAGGTTACATGGGCTCTTGAGACGGTTGATATGGAAGATTCTGCAAAATACAAACCGATGTATTTTAACCCGCGCCGTGCCTGGGGGGGGGGGGGGGGGGGGGGGGGGGCTCTAAACGCCCCCTTCTAACTAGGCTCCTATAGGGAGTATCCGGAATCCAAAACACTGTTCGATAGCTCGTCAAAACCCATGTAGAGCCTATTTGGTTATGTTTTGGTTCAGATCAATATTCAGGTCGCCAGAGGTCATCAAAGGTTAGATTTGCCAGTTTTATAACTGTACTTCAGATACCCCCAAATATCGTGAGAAATATGACAGTTAGGAAAAAACGGAACAAGCAATCGAAAGCTTTAAAAGAGCAATCGCCGTATGCGTATGTGTCCTCAAATGTTAGCTTAGGTCAAAAGTTTAGGGTCGAGAGGCCGCCGAATGTCACGATTTAATTTTCTTCCGAAAAGGTTTTGCGTGAATAACTATTAATTGGTTAAACATAGAGCCATTTTACCACCATCGTGTTTGTCTCGTTAACACCGGGTTAGGTCAACTTCAAAATTTGACGTCAGGTCAAGTTCATTTGGTGGCCCAGGTAGGTCATGTTGTATATGGGGCGATGCGACTCGACGAGAGAAACACAGTGGTGTCATTCACACGTCTCTATCTGTATTCGATCACCAGTTATTGACAAAAAAAGTGTTGGTGACCTAAGATGACCTCAGCTGACCTTTCAGAGGCTACTGAGCAACAATTGAACTTCGGTCATGAAGAATTAGCTAAAATAACATGATTCCGAAATAATTGACCTGATCTAAGTAAGGCATATTCTCTGAAAAAGAAGCATTTGTATATTTTCCCATTGACTTCTTCGGTGAGATGCACAGAAGACAGATTGACGTAGCCTTGCTAGCTCTCACGAAGTTTGAGATCGCCGCCATATATGCGTGAAAGTTTCTTGGAACATTTGCACGGCTACGTCTATCTGTCTTATGTGCATCTCACCGAAGCGCAGCACCAATTCCTAAACCTTGGATTTAACATACTGAAATGCAGGACATACTGGGAGACGAAAGCAAGTTTGGAAGCGCAGCATCAATTCCTAAACCTTGGACTTAACTGCCATACTCAATCGCCCACCAATTTGACTGAGAAGAAGGCGGAGTTAGAACTTCTCTACCAAGATGTTCTCAGACTTGAAAAAGATAAGAAAGTTGAAGTTAGTCCGAATTTGCGTAATGAGCTCATAGGTGAAGGCGCTAAACTACGGGGCAATTCGCAGTGAGCTAATTGACGAAAGAGCTAAGAGGCAGCAAAACAGCTCAGAGAAGATGAAAGAATTGGCATCCGGAAGGCCGATAAGTCTTCTGTTTTCGTCATCCTCGATCGCGATGAGTATTTACAGAAAATTCAGAACATACTGGGAGACGAAAGCAAGTTCGCACCTATCAAAGGAGACCCTACTAATGCACTCAAGGCTAAAGTGAATCGTGCTATTGTCAGTGCTAATGCGGTGAATGGCGGTGTACATTTTGTCAACATAACCGGTGAGTATTCTCCTGGTTATGCATATGGCAATGTAAAAACAGAAGCCGGGCAAACCGTTAAGGCCAATCATATCGCAGAGTCACACTCCAACTTTTAACAACTTAGCAAAGCGACCTAACACGTACGGTGGCGCTCGGCGCGCCGCGGCACCACGGCGCGTTCTCTCACGGTGTAATGTGATACCCGCCCGCCCTGGGTCTGCCGCCCTCACATCATCACCCCATATTTATCTTTCAACACCTAACGGCTACCAGAATTCGGCGGGACGGGAGGGCGGGAGGGCACGGGTTTTGTTAGTCCTCGAGTAACCGATGTCATTGTACAGCTTCAAACCAACCCAAGAGACGTTTTATTAGTGGATCGCCGGCTTAAACGCGAACATTTTGAGCATACATGTGACGACGGTGGTCGTTGGAGCCGATTCAGTGGCTGTTAGTTGTATTCTACTGGTCCATATTGCACTGGGCTACAAGTGGAATGATTCAAAACTGTACCAGTCTCTATCGAGCAAGGTGCATTGTGTATTTGAGTATGGGTACGTAAGCCGGTTTTTCTGGGAAATACGCGCTGTCTCATTTTGAGCTCTCATTTTGAGCATCCATGTGACGACGGTGGTCGTTGGAGCCGATTCAGTGGCTGTTAGTTGTATTCTACTGGTCTATATTGCACTGGCTACAAGTGGCATGATTCAAAACCGTACCAGTCTCTATCGAGCAGGATGCATTGTGTATTTGAGTATAGGTACGTAAGCCGGTTTTTCTGGGAAATACTCACTGTCTCATTAAAGAGCGCAAAAACGATTGGTGTGAGTGTGACATTGTTAGACTATGTTGATGCATTTCTGTTCAAACAGCTTACTGATCGGTCATGATAACCTGTTGTCAGATTTTCTGTCATAATTGAATTAGGCTTAAGTACCTACAAATCGCATATCTTGGATTTGTGTATATCTGTGACGTAAGGTCAGGTCGGTTCCGTGACCTCCCCATTATGTCAATATGAAAATATGCAAATCCCTCCCATTCAGAGAATACGCATTACATCAGACCAATTATTTCAGGATCATGTTTGTATAGCTCATTCTTGCTGACCCTATGCAACTGTTGCTCAGTGACCCCTACAAGGTCATCTTAGGTCAACTGAGGTCAAAACAAAACAAAGTGCTCCTTCACATTGGAAAAGAACGTTGAAGAATCGCCCGCCCGGTTCCCGATCCAATAAGGGCGTTTTACTGGTGTGTAGGTACATACATATACTTACCGTATCTAAGCGAGGTCCAAAATCCCTACTCCAGCTGGCAAAACAGCTAAACACCCTGATAATATGTACCTTATGCTCCATATGTACCGAAAATATACTCACTAAAATCGTCATACCCAAATCAATGCAGACCCAGCTAAAACACGAAGGAAATATGCGGGCTCCTACGGTTCCCATGGCCCAGCAGAAGCGAACATTTTTCCCGTCAGCAGGCAAGGCTACCGCCAGCACGCACAGCCCGGCGCTGCCGGGCGAGCGACTGAGACCCCGCGGGCGGCGGAGCTCCGCCGCGCCCGGCCCGTCAGTGCCGCCGCCGCAGCGGCGCCACTGACGCTGCCGGGTTCCACTGTACAACACTCCCCTCTGTCGAAAGACATTACTCAACTAGCGTTTCGTCGCTCCACCGGCTATGGTGAGACATCTACCGGGCGATATTTGAACCAATAGTTCCCGGAAGGTAGATGTCCTCGGTGTTCTATTTTTGGAGGCCGCAAGCTTTGGCTGCCACAACTTTGTATGTGGCTGGATACCACGAGTTTGGCTGCTGCTAGCTTGGTTCATGACGATGTTCCCTACCCGGGCGAAATTTGGATGTCGCAAGCGTTGGACGGTGCTGTTTTGTATGGTACAAGCATTGAATGCTACAACTTTGAACGCTTCCATATACACCCTTAAAAACAACTTCGGTCCGCGACACCCCCAAAGGCGTCACCCTCAGGTAAGAGAGGTAGATATACCAATGTAAGCGACACGGGGCTGCTGTTGGAAATGCTGAAAAGCGAAATCGGAGCACACAGTGTGGTTACTTGTAAACAAAAAGCTAGACGGCGAAGGGAGGAGGACCATTGGAGCAGTGGAGACAGCGGGATCTCACACTCAAAGGCAAAATAACTGTAGCTAAGTCACTGGCTGTGTCTCAGCTCATTTATGTAATAGCGGTACAGCAAATACCAAGGAGGTACTTGGATTTTATACAGAGCCATCTAATTAAGTTATGGAGAGGACGTCCCCCGAAATTGGCTAAGAGAACTCTCTGCCAGGGAATAAAAACAGGTGGCTTGTCTTGTCCTGATTTGGTGATAATGTATCAGGCAAACAGAGCAGCATGGCTAGCAAAAATGGACAATGCGAACCAGTTGCAGTTTGTTAGAGTGTTTGAAATCCGAGTCCAAGCTGCGATAAAAGAGCTAGAAGCAATTAATTATGATAAGAGGTGGGTGCAGTGTTTGTGTATATCCGAATTTTATAAAGAAATGCTGTTATGGTTCCGAGAGGCCGTCCCAGTTTTATTTGTTTAGACGTGCCGGCACACCCACTCTCTCGTACATTGTACACGATGTGACACACAGTACCAGTGGCTATTACGTGCCCGTCGCGATGTTACGTGAGGTGATCGGGTAGAAGCAGAGGGTGAATAGAAGGATCAGGATGGTGCAGTGCGGCGCGTCAGCCATTTTGGCGCCGCGCACAGCGAACTGCATTAGGGAGGGGAAGGATAAAAGTGGGAGTAAAAAGTGACGTGCAACAGTAAACGTACATATAAACAACCAATAGAAACACAATGCAGATGCAAGTGATGTTTCGTTTCGTTCGATCTTTGTTTCCGTGTTTGCTAATCGTTGCTTACTTAGCAAGATCAATATTTGCTGTTTGATTTTCAGTCTTATGTGAGCTTCTTCATAGCTCACATACGCAGCAATCTTGAAATACTGCCTTTAACTATTCGTTTCGTTATTGTTTTCTTGGGTTTTTATTTATGGTGTTTGTATCACTGTATTTCTTCTTCCAGAGGTTCTTGTGTAATTATCGTGGTTTATTGCCGCGCGACATTAAAATTTAAACGAGAAAATCAGAGGTCGTTTGCGTGAAACGTTACTTCAGAATGCTAAAAATGACGAAAATTATGAAAATATAAATACATATTACATCTTATCCAGAGTAAGTGCCTCAAGACAGAATATCAAAACATTATCTTCCAGTAGCCTATTTCACAAAGCAAAACAGTTTGTAATTACAAAGAATTTCTTTGTAATTACAAATAATTTTTACATATGTTTGTAGTTTGGATTTCACAAAACCCCAGGGCAGTAAATCTCAATTTACTATTTACAAACTACTTTACAAAGATATTGTTTGTAAAAACGTTTGCAATTGCACACGTTCTATTTCTCAAAGGTTGACGGAAGTGAAGAAATGTTTGCAATTACAAACTTGTAATTCCAGTGGGTCAGGGGTTCTGAATTTCAGAAACTGCATTGACAGTTGACATTGTTTGACTGTTCAGGTTATTTTCTTGGTGAGGTTGTTACGTTGCCGAGGTTGTTAGGGTAATGGTTTAGTTATGCATAGGTATAGCTGCCCAAAACAATTTATTTTTCCGAGAGATTCGAACAGGGATCTCCAGCTTTGAAGTCCAGTCACAGTGCATGCACCTTACCGATTGCGCTGTGAGGGGCGCCTCCGCGCGGAGAAACCGCATGACGATAGAATTGCAGCGGTCAACGATGTCTTGTGCAATGTACAGTGAACCTTCACCCTTTACGAAGTAAGAAATCGGCTAGGTTAGGTGAAAAAATGGTCGAGAAATTCAACGATCTTTCTTTTAAGAGTAGTTCTGTTGTTATGCTCCGCCACCTGGTGAATGGTCAAATTCTGTTTACTCTAACTGCTTACCAAGATGTATTTTTACGATCAGAGTTTGCATTCCGATGAAATGTTAATTAAAAGATTATTCTCCCTATAACTAATTTTATATTGAATAAAAAAATAAACCACAATGTAAATATTTGTTAAATTAATTTGTTAACAATCAAATTATTTGTCATTAGCATCAAGTTTTAATACAAACGTTCTTGATTTCAAGCTTTCTGCTGTACTAACATTTGTTTACAATTTTCTTTACAATCGGTAATTCAGAGGTGGCGAATGTTTGTGAAATAGCTTTTTGTGAGGTTTGCAATATTTGCTTGCGTTTGTAATCGCAAACATGTGTAATTACTAACTTCTTTGTGAAATAGGCCTCTGATCTTTTCTTTCTTCTGGTATGTAATTTAGTGGCGAATAACTTCTCCGTGCGCAAAATTCAATCTTTTTAGGAAAGCCTCAAAAACACGTCCTGCTTATCCAACTGGTCTATACTATGAGGTTGTAGAACCTTCTAATGGCAGAGAGGTACGAAGGCAGTACCTATGGAATAATATAGCGATTTGCGTAGATAATAAACCAATAGTGTCGCGAACATTGTCACGTTATGGCGCCAACTACATAGACAATTTAGTCGATAGCCAGGGACGCCTCATGACCCATGCAGCCTTTGTAGAAAAAATATCCATACGCACGCATTGGATCATTTAAATATATGGGTTGGTGTCAGGCCATTCCCAGGCAATGGAAGCTAATGCTAGATGGCTCACCCGCTATAACGGAGGAGGAAAAGGGCATGCGAGCTGGCATTGAAGTTAAAGGGAAATTCGTTCCATTACATCTTGTCAAGGCCAAGTACTTCTATTCAAAATGGGTCTCCGGTGCTATTCCAACTGCCCAGCAGCGCTGGAAGGATGCACGTATTGATTTCGGTGATATATGGGCCAAAATATATCAACTAGCATTTGCTGTGACAACTTCAACAAAGCTACAAAGTTTGCAGTATCGAATACTACACAGATATTTTCCCACTAGAAGATACCTTTGCATAAGGAACATAATTGATGACCCATTTTGCAATCACTGCGGGGAAGTTGAAACATTGCAGCATTTCTTTATTAATTGTTTTGAGGTTAAACTATTTTGGGACGACCTAGCAATAATAGTAAAGCGGAGGCTGAACTTGCACGAATTTCACCTAAGTGCGAGGCACGTTGTCGCGACAAGATTGTGCGAGAGTATAATTTAGTGGCTCTGTGCCCGCGGATTTGGAAGCGCGTATGTAGACGCGAGCGGCGCAGATGTGACACGTGAACTAGAAATGTTTTGCTTTCTTCTAGTGCATTTTGCTGGGCATTTCAGGCCATGCGCTGCTGGATTTTGTTTAGATTAGACATGTGGCGCACAAGTTGCCCCAAGCTGGGCCAGGCATGTTAAAGTATAGTAAGGATGCCTTTTCCAGTTGTGTATTAGATCCAGTAATACCCAATCATCATTCAGCCTTATTCGAGAAACATTTGGTATGTATTTGCTATTTTGTGCTGATAAAATGAACCCGATGAGGTGATGACGTAATGTGATAGCACATGTAGCCTTGTGATATTGTTGCATTATCCCTACAACCTGATTTTGTAGTAAAGATACATTATGTTACATAGCCAATGTGATATTCTAGTGAGGATTATAGCCAATGTGATATTCTAGTGAGTATTATAGCGAATGTGATATTCTGGTGAGGATTATAGCCAATGTGATATTCTGGTGAGGATTATAGCCAATGTGATATTCTGGTGAGGATTATAGCCAATGTGATATTCAGGTGAGAATTATAGCGAATGTGATTTTCTAGTTGCCCCAGTGGTGGAAACTTACACCAATTCTGTTTCTCAGGAACCACACTTTAACTCTTGGAGATCTTGCCAATCTCTTGTTGCAAGGAGAGGCCTGATCCTGTCCATCCCAGTTTGTTTATCTTGATTCCTCCCAGTACCATTGTGTTGTCCAACTCCACAAGGCATGTATGTACTGGCATGATGCACTACATGACACAGCTCAAATACACAGTGTATGAAAGAAAATTTAGTGCGTTTCCGAACAAAGAAGAGGCTGGTGATGACACACGTGTTTGGTTTAAAAAAAGCAAAGACGTTGTTAATGTAATTGTATTGTTAGCAAAGCAATTTGTTGTAAGCCAAAGGTATAGAGATGGACGGATAACTGTCGACGTTTTTCGGTACTCAGTAGACAAATATTTTAGGATTGAAAAGGCAATCGCTATAAAAAAACTTTCATAAGTTTTTTCATAAGTTTCAATACCTTTCATAAAAGTTTCATAACAGGTGGCGTCACTTTATGTCTGACTCGGGGGAATTGGTGATGTGAACAGCACTGGACCGTTGTTCGTGTATGTTATATGTAAATGTCTGACTCGGGGGAATTGGTGATGTGAACAGCACTGGATCGTTGTTCGTGTCTGTTATATGTAAATGTCTGACTCGGGGGAATTGGTGATGTGAACAGCACTGGACCGTTGTTCGTGTCTGTTATATGTAAATGTCTGACTCGGGGGAATTGGTGATGTGAACAGCACTGAACCGTTGTTCGTGTCTGTTATATGTAAATGTCTGACTCGGGGGAATTGGTGATGTGAACAGCACTGGACCGTTGTTCGTGTCTGTTATGGCGTCATGGCGTCACTTTATGTCTGACTCGGGGGAATTGGTGATGTGAACAGCACTGGATCGTTGTTCGTGTCTGTTATGGCGTCATGGCGTCACTTTATGTCTGACTCGGGGGAATTGGTGATGTGAACAGCACTGGACCGTTGTTCGTGTCTGTTATATGTAAATGTCTGACTCGGGGGAATTGGTGATGTGAACAGCACTGGATCGTTGTTCGTGTATGTTATATGTAAATGTCTGACTCGGGGGAATTGGTGATGTGAACAGCACTGGATCGTTGTTCGTGTATGTTATATGTAAATGTATGCATGTATATGGCGACCAATCGATTGGTGGTTGCATGTCTGTGCCTTTAATAAACAAAACTTACGAACTAGCCGCGGTCGTCGCCGTCTCCATGCGCTGCTGTACCGCACGCTGTTGTAACGTTATGTCTCTGTGTTAGGTCTGAAGCGGACGAGGTCACCTACCTATGATACTGTGGCATGCTGTTTAGTGTGTAGTGTGCTTTATGTTTGATTTGCTGCTAATAATCATAAACGTGAAGGTGTCGCCACCGTCGCCGAGAGTGGTGGTGTGTTGTGAGGCTCCGCTATTTTGGCCTTTTCAACAGGAATTACTTACTTCTTTGGGCTGAAAGTGTGTTTATAACACACCTGAAGCGCTCGTGCTGTCTCTGACAATAGAAGATTCTCTTAAATACTGTACACTACCGACAAATAGGCATTAGTGTCGGGCGTGGATGAGGGTGTACCCGTGAACAATGGCTGCCTGAAGCCCTCCCCAGTCGCTGGAGAGAGGTGCCGATTGAAACGACTGAGCCACTGCCCAGCGCCCACCTACGTTGGAAGGATGGCCGAGGGGTTAGTGCGGCCGACCCTCCGCGCCCTGGCCAGATCGTCCTGGGTTCGAGTCCCGGCTGCTGCTGTGATTTTCTTCTTCGCCTGTCCGCGACAGATGGCAGAACTTTTCGCCAGACTCCGACCCAGACCGCAGCTCCCATTGCCAGCACAGTTACCGCTGCTGGTGTGAGCTCTCCGAGCCCAGCCTGCCTCTGCTCGGTGATCTCCCAGCAGAAAAGAAAGACCCTGAGGCCCGCCGGCTGCTGGTGGCTACTACTGAGTTGCCTGCTGGCTGGCGACGTACAAGCTAACCCAGGCCCGGCTCACTCACTCCGCGTTTTCTCTCAGAACGTGTGTAGTGTTAAGAATAAGCTCGGCACACTTCGCACCCACGCCGGCGAGCTGGCGGGATACGATGCTATCTGCCTGACTGAAACCTGGCTGGGACCGCACGTATCCGATTCAGAACTGCAACTTGGTCTGTCGGATTTCGTGTGGTTCCGACGAGACAGAGACGCAAGGGGAGGCGGAGTGGCATGCGCGGTTAAAACCAGCCTCTCACCCGTTCGCCGGCCAGATCTGGAGCCGCACTGTGAAGCCCTGGTTGTTCAGGTGGGAACCACAGCACCTGCCCTCCTCGCCGTGTGCTACCGACCACCAAACGTGGATCGCGACGTGGAGCGAGTAGCTGACCTCCTGCGTGGGCTTCATCGCACCAGTCGCCCGTTTCTCCTGGTCGGCGACTTCAATCTGCCCGAGATCTCGTGGGCGACGGGAGAGGCGGTAATCTCCAGGCGCTCTAGCAGAGCTGTCGCCTTTGTCGACGCTGTGACGGAATGTGAAGCGACGCAGTCTGTGACATCGGCCACCAGAGGTGAAAACGTACTGGACCTCGCCATCTCGCGTGGCGGTGTCGCCGTCTCCGAGGTCCGCGATCGGCTTTTCGCCTCAGATCACCTGGTGGTGGAAACCCGCTTCGCCGTTAGCGTCGGTGCTACTCCTCGAGCCACGAGATCGCGAGTTTACAACTATAGGCGCGCGGACTTTGTCGGCCTGCGTCGGGCTCTGAGATTGCTCCCATGGAATGTGTTGGAGTGTGTAGATGTAGACTCTGCTGTTGGCATGTTCTATGACCTTGTATTCGCTGCTGTCAAGGATTACGTGCCTATTATTGAGCTCCGTCATAAATTTCCTCCCTGGTTTGACCGGCATGTTCGCGAACTTCTTCGGGAGAAGGAGCAAGCTCATAGGCGCAAAAAGAATAATCCTTCCGCCGAAAACACTGCTTTACACGCTAGAGTTAGGGCCGACTTCAAGCGTCTGGCTGACCGTAATTACCGCGATTATCTGACTGGACTGATCCGCGAATTCAAAGACAACCCAAAGCGATATTGGTCGTTTGTTAAATCACTTAAATCGAGTGGGAAAGTGTCACCCGTTCTTGAGTACGATGGCTGTGTATACAAGGATGTCATTGCTCGAGCGAACTGTTTTAACGCATGTTTTTCGGAGAAATTTAGCGATCCCCATATTAACGACACACCGGAGCCACCAGTGCTAAACTGTGCCGGGCTATCAGCCTTCCATGTACCGCCCGGCCGTGTGGCGCTGCTTTTGCGGGAGCTCAGTGCGCACAAGGCTTGTGGACCTGACGGTTTAAGTGCTCGCATTTTACGTGAATGTGCCGACGAGTTTGCGATCCCTCTGGAAATTATATGTCGTCTGTCAGTGCGGTCCGGGGTGTTCCCTTCCGAGTGGAAGCGGGCCAACGTAATACCTGTGTTAAAAAAGGGCTCTAGAAAGCTTCCAGAAAATTACCGACCCGTTTCCCTTTTGGCAATTTGCTCTAAAGTTTTGGAGAAGGTAGTGTGTGAGAGCTTGCTTCAGACATGTCTTCCCGCACTGCCTGTCTCACAACACGGATTTCTCCCAAAACGTTCTTGCATAACTAATCTAGCATGCTTTCTGGAACACTGCTGGTCCTCACAGGCCAAGGGATCGCAGACGGACACGATATACACGGATTATTCGTCCGCTTTTACCAGTGTCAACCACAGGCTACTTTTATACAAACTTCGCCATTCATTTAACATCACAGATCTTGCATATAGCTGGATCGAGTCCTATCTGTGTCAGCGCTCCCAGCGAGTCATTCTCGATGGGAAGCATTCCGACTGGACACCAGTTTTGTCAGGTGTGCCGGAAGGCAGCATTCTCGGTCCGATACTGTTCGCCTGTTATGTCGCTGACCTTCCAAACAATATCAAAACAGGCTGTTTGGCTTATGCTGATGATGTCAAAATTTTTCATCGCATTCAAAATCGTGAAGATACCGTTTCCCTTCAGGCCGACCTGGACCGTCTTAGCGCATGGTCTAAAATCTGGCACTTGAAGCTCAATCCAGCTAAATGCAAGACTATCTCATTCACTCTTCGCACGGCCCCCATTCGCTGTACCTATGTATTAGATGGGCATCAACTGGAGAGATGCGAACAGATGCGCGATCTCGGTGTCATATTAGATGCTAAGCTGACATTCGCCGACCATGTAGATGCAACCGTAGGCAAGGCCAACCGCATGCTCGGTTTGCTCATGCGTAGTGTACAAATGTCTCCATGCTCTCGCCGCCTAGATTTCAATCACCCCGCAATTTTGTCAGCGTATAACGCCCATGTGAGGTCCGTGATTGAATATGGTAGTATTATCTGGTCTGGAGCCGCAGCAACCCACTTAAAACGCCTCGAGCGTCTGCAACACAGGTTTCTTATGTGGTTAGGATGTACAAACCAGCGCCGTTGTCCCGCCTTGGACTATTCTTCGCTGCTGAAACATTTTAAATGTCAGTCCATCAAAGCTCGTTTCATCCAAGCCGACATAAGATTTTTGCATTCGGTACTTCGTGGCCGCCTTGACTGTGGACATCTAGTGTCAATGTTTCACCTGTCTGTTCCCACTCGACGCACGAGACACACTGGATTGTTTCGTGTGCCGGGTGGTAGGGTGAATTCGGTACGGAACAGCTTTTTATCGCGGCTACCAGCGACCTGTAACAGATTTATCCAGGAAATGCCAGAGACCGATTTATTTTGTTCAACTGCTTTTAAGTCGCAAGCTTTTAAGTTTGCATGCTGTGAAGGCAGTTATTGATTCCCATTGGCGGGGCAGCGGTGCTGACTTTTTAGTCCCTTGCCCTACTTTTGCGTAGGGTAGCGGGATTCACTTATTTATTGTCATTGTCATCATGTCTTAGGTATGAATGCGTGAATGTATGAGGATGCGTGTGTTGTGTGTTTTGACTACAGCCGTAAGTGGGCTTCGGCCTGTGGTTGTTTTATAACTAATAAACGAAATAAACTAGCCCTTAAATGGGACAAACGAGAAAAAAAACAATAGAAAGCCAACAAAAGAAACAAAAGAAAAGAAACTCTTGAACAATGCAATCGCTAAGATGTCTTCACTTTTTAGCTCAGGTCAACAGTTTAGGCTCCAGATGCCATCAAAGGTGAAAAAGGCTATTTTGGGCAAAACTATTGTTTTCACAAATAACTTTTTACCTAATAAAGATAAGGCAATAATTGTGACGCCATCGTGTTCGTCTCGTCAAGGCCCTTTGAATCATGTGCGAGTTGACCAGGTTAGGGCAACTTCAAAAACAAACTGACATCAGGTCAAGGTCAAGTGGTGACCCAAGTAGGTCATGTTGCATGTTGGGAGACGTACCTCGACGGGACAAACACATTGGTGCCGGTTTCACTTATCTGTATTCTGTCGAGAGTTATTGACAAAAAGGTGCTAGTGACCTCGGATGACCTCATGTGACCTTGCAAGGGCCCCTGAGCAAAATATTTGCCTGAAACATCAAGAAGGGCTAGAGTAACACAGCAGACTATAAAAAGTTGGCCTGATCTGATGTGTGATCTCTAAATGGAAAGCATTTGCCAATTATTTGTCGTTGCCAGCAATAATTTGCAAATCGCAATGCAATTTGGCGGACAACCATGCAACGCTACAGCGTATGCACGACCAGAGAATGCAACAGATTCTAGTTAAGTACATTTCCGTTGCTGGTGTCATATATTTTTCTTCTTCTGTGCATGTTAGCATTAGATTCCCGGATTTTTCTATATAGAACGGGGAACGTTTGTTTAAAAATTGTGCGTTGTTCATTCAATAACCACAAATGATCAAGGGAGAATGCGTTTTCCGACATGTGTAACGTTAAATATGACCAATAATTATTTATATAATACAAAAAGGCGGACTAACTGCAACAGTTACAAAGTACCGGAATTTGTTAGTTTATGACTAAGCAATGGCATTATGAGGGTATGTTTGTCACATTTCCTGAAGAATACGTTGTAAACATGATTATATTACGAATTTAGCCCGTTTTCCCTATGGCGGCCTTACGCTTCCAGCCGTCCGGGAGCGGCAAATGAGCGGCCCGGTCCGTAACGCAGAACATTCCTGTGACTGGGAGGCAAGGGAACCCCACGATGTAAACGAGGTGAGTATATACGGGTGCGTCGGAGCACGTTACCTGTATATGCGTGAATAAGAGAACGTTACATGTAGACGGGTGCGTCCTTAACTGTAGACGGATGTGTCGGAGCACGTTCCATGTAGACGGGCGCGTCGGAGCACGTTACCTGTAGACGGGCGCGTCGGAGCACGTTACATGTAGACGGGTGCGTCGGAGCACGTTACATGTAGACGGGTGCGTCGGAGCACGTTCCATGTAGACGGGCGCGTCGGAGCACGTTACCTGTAGACGGGCGCGTCGGAGCACGTTACATGTAGACGGGTGCGTCGGAGCACGTTACATGTAGACGGGTGCATCCTTACCTGTAGACGGGCGCGTCGGAGCACGTTACCTGTAGACGGGCGCGTCGGAGCACGTTACATGTAGACGGGTGCATCCTTACCTGTAGACGGGCGCGTCGGAGCACGTTACCTGTAGACGGGTGCATCCTTACCTGTAGACGGGCGCGTCGGAGCACGTTCCATGTAGACGGGTGCGTCGGATCACGTTACCTGTAGACGGGCGCGTCAGAGCACGTTCCATGTAGACGGGTGCGTCAGAGCATGTTACCTGTAGACGGGTGCGTCGGAGCATGTTACCTGTAGACGGGTGCGTCAGAGCACGTAACCTGTAGACGGGTGCGTCAGAGCACGTAACCTGTAGACGGGTGCGTCGGAGCACGTTACCTGTAGACGGGTGCGTCAGAGCACGTTCCATGTAGACGGGTGCGTCGGATCACGTTACCTGTAGACGGTGCGTCAGAGCACGTAACCTGTAGACGGGTGCGTCGGAGCACGTTACCTGTAGACGGGTGCGTCGGAGCACGTTCCATGTAGACGGGTGCGTCGGATCACGTTACCTGTAGACGGTGCGTCAGAGCATGCTACCTGTAGACGGGTGCGTCTGAGCATGTTACCTGTAGACGAGTGCGTCGGATCACGTAACCTGTAGACGGGTGCGTCGGATCACGTTACCTGTAGACGGGTGCGTCAGAGCACGTTACCTGTAGACGGTGCGTCAGAGCACGTTCCATGTAGACGGGTGCGTCAGAGCATGTTACCTGTAGACGGGTGCGTCAGAGCACGTTACCTGTAGACGGGTGCGTCGGAGCACGTTACCTGTAGACGGGTGCGTCAGAGCACGTTCCATGTAGACGGGTGCGTCGGATCACGTTACCTGTAGACGGTGCGTCAGAGCATGCTACCTGTAGACGGGTGCGTCTGAGCATGTTACCTGTAGACGAGTGCGTCGGATCACGTAACCTGTAGACGGGTGCGTCAGAGCACGTTACCTGTAGACGGTGCGTCAGAGCATGCTACCTGTAGACGGGTGCGTCTGAGCACGTTACCTGTAGACGGGTGCGTCGGAGCACGTTACCTGTAGACGGGTGCGTCAGAGCACGTAACCTGTAGACGGGTGCGTCGGATCACGTTACCTGTAGACGGGTGCGTCAGAGCACGTAACCTGTAGACGGGTGCGTCTGAGCATGTTACCTGTACACGGGTGCGTCAGAGCACGTTACCTATAGACGGGTGCGTCGGAGCACGTTCCATGTAGACGGGTGCGTCAGAGCACGTTACCTATAGACGGGTGCGTCGGAGCACGTTACCTGTAGACGGGTGCGTCAGAGCACGTTACCTGTAGACGGGTGCGTCAGAGCACATTACATGTAGACGGGTGCGTCGGAGCATGTTACCTGTAGACGGGTGCGTCGGATCACGTTACCTGTAGACGGGTGCGTCAGAGCACGTTACCTGTAGACGGGTGCGTCAGAGCACGTTACCTGTAGACGGGTGCGTCAGAGCATGCTACCTGTAGACGGGTGCGTCGGATCACGTTACCTGTAGACGGGCGCGTCGGAGCACGTAACCTGTAGACGGGTGCGTCGGAGCACGTTACATGTAGACGGGTGCGTCGGAGCACGTAACCTGTAGACGGGTGCGTCGGATCACGTTACCTGTAGACGGGTGCGTCAGAGCATGTTACCTGTAGACGGGTGCGTCAGAGCACGTTACCTGTAGACGGGTGCGTCAGAGCACATTACATGTAGACGGGTGCGTCGGAGCATGTTACCTGTAGACGGGTGCGTCAGAGCACGTTACCTATAGAAGGGTGCGTCAGAGCACGTAACCTGTAGACGGGTGCGTCGGATCACGTTACCTGTAGACGGGTGCGTCAGAGCACGTTACCTGTAGACGGGTGCGTCAGAGTACGTTACCTGTAGACGGGTGCGTCAGAGCATGCTACCTGTAGACGGGTGCGTCGGATCACGTTACCTGTAGACGGGCGCGTCGGAGCACGTAACCTGTAGACGGGTGCGTCGGAGCACGTTACATGTAGACGGGCGCGTCGGAGCACGTAACCTGTAGACGGGTGCGTCAGATCACGTTACCTGTAGACGGGTGCGTCAGAGCACGTAACCTGTAGACGGGTGCGTCGGAGCACGTTACCTGTAGACGGGCGCGTCAGAGCACGTTACATGTAGACGGGTGCGTCAGAGCACGTAACCTGTAGACGGGCGCGTCAGAGCATGTTACCTGTAGACGGGTGCGTCAGAGCACGTTACCTGTAGACGGGTGCGTCGGAGCATGTTACCTGTAGACGGGTGCGTCTGAGCATGTTACCTGTAGACGGGTGCGTCAGAGCACGTAACCTGTAGACGGGTGCGTCGGAGCATGTTACCTGTAGACGGGTGCGTCTGAGCACGTAACCTGTAGACGGGTGCGTCGGAGCATGTTACCTGTAGACGGGTGCGTCGGATCACGTTACCTGTAGACGGGTGCGTCGGAGCATGTTACCTGTAGACGGGTGCGTCGGAGCATGTTACCTGTAGACGGGTGCGTCGGATCACGTTACCTGTAGACGGGTGCGTCGGAGCATGTTACCTGTAGACGGGTGCGTCGAAGCATGTTACCTGTAGACGAGTGCGTCGGAGCACGTTACCTGTAGACGGGCGCGTCGGAGCCGGTCCGGTACCAGAGTACGATCAGAGTCGAGTCGCCCGTCGGCGGGACCGTGTCACAGGGCAGGCTGGCCTTGTGACCCTCCAGTCCGATGACGTCCGTCACAGAGGCTGGCAGCACAACACAGAGCGTCAGTCAGACGACCAGAGCAGCACCGAGCGTCAGTCAGACGACCAGAGCAACACCGAGGGTCAGTCAGACGACCAGAGCAGCACCGAGCGTCAGTCAGACGACCAGAGCAACACCGAAGGTCAGTCAGACGACCAGAGCAGCACCGAAGGTCAGTCAGAAGACCAGAGCAGCACCGAGCGTCAGTCAGACGACCAGAGCAGCACCGAGCGTCAGTCAGACGACCAGAGCAGCACCGAGGGTCAGTCAGACGACTAGAGCAGCACCGAGCGTCAGTCAGACGACCAGAGCTACACCGAGCGTCAGTCAGACGACCAGAGCAACACCGAAGGTCAGTCAGACGACCAGAGCACGCCATTCGGAAGCAATTGCCGTATAGGCAAACACGGAACAGGAAACGGTAAGATTTCCGTGCGAGAAGAACAAGCAGTAAAGGCCCTGCAGCTGGCATTGGCATGGCGAAGGGCTTCGGTGTGTGATATTTTCCGGTACATAGCGCGGTGTGATGTGTCACTGCTGTTTCGTGGTGTGATGTGTCACTGCTGTTTCGTGTGTGATGTGTCACTGCTGTTTCGCGGTGTGATGTGTCACTGCTTTTTCACGGTGTCATGTGTCACTGCTGTTTCACGGTTTCATGTGTCACTGCTGTTTCACGGTGTGATGTGTCACTGCTGTTTCGCGGTGTGATGTGTCACTGCTGTTTCACGGTGTGATGTGTCACTGCTGTTTCGCGGTGTGATGTGTCACTGCTGTTTCACGGTGTGATGTGTCACTGCTGTTTCACGGTGTGATGTGTCACTGCTGTTTCACAGTGTGATGTGTCACTGCTGTTTCACGGTGTGATGTGTCACTGCTGTTTCACGGTGTGATGTGTCACTGCTGTTTCACGGTGTGATGTGTCACTGCTGTTTCACGAGTGCTAGAGCTCCCACTCGCTGACGGTGAAATTAAGCAGAAGAAACGAAGCGTGTCGCACCTTCTAGCTTTCTCACCTGATACAAAGTTTGTGGGAACTGACAGCATCAACCAAGAGTTATTTTCTACGCATATATTAAGCGATACAAAACATAGCATTGCCTTTGTCAATACCAACACATTGTTTTTCTCCTTTGAAATGTGCATACAACTAGCCGCCGTATTAAGAGTATGTATGTGACAAATGTAAAACGAGTGAATGGAAGGCCTTATTTTAAACTAAAAATTCATGCTTTTAAACTTATTTTAAGCTAAAAAAAAACGAATGATTACCCCGTAATTAATCGTTGTTTAGCTTAAAATAAGTATCAAAACATGTTTTTTTTTAAAATAAGGCCTTTCATTCACTCGTTTTACATAGCCACCGTATGCACGACCAGAGAATGCAACAGATTCTAGTTAAGTACATTTCCGTTGCTGGTGTCATATATTTGTCTTCTTCTTCTAACCGCCACCCATTAATAGGTGACCAGGAGTGCCCCCCCCCCCTGCCCTCGATCCCAACGACGCACGACACCTTACGTTAACACCAGATAACTTGTAACAAAAGGTCGCTGTGGGCTGCACCTATCCGGCTATGGGCAAAATACATCATCCTTGAAAATATCCCAAATGGAGGAGCTCTGGTGATACGAAACCAGCACGTACGTGCGCGGCTGATCCCCTCCCACTTGCCCTCCTGGAGCTACCGATACCCATTTCGGAGCACTGCAATGCACCAGGGCCACTGCAGGGCTGACCAAGTGGCCCAATGTCGAAACACCGGGGTTCGGAGACATATTCAAGGTCACGTGGCACGTGAATTCGAGTTTTCCCAGGGTAGGCACCACCGCCGGCATGTGGGTATCCACCAATAACTGCCATCCAGCAAATTTAGAGAAAATTTATCGATTCATTTTTGCGCTAGGGGCCATCTTAGTTTGGCCCCATTATTAGTCTATGGGAAATGGCAAGTGCCTTCCGCGCGCGCTTCGAAGTTTTCCCACACTAGCGGACCCTGCCATCATCTAGTGAGTGAGTGAGCGATATGTTGAAAATTTCTGAGAAATTTATCGAGCCGTTTTCCAGAGCATTAACTTTTACCCAAGGCCCTATAACAACAGGTTGGACGAACTTCTATACCAAAATTATACCAAGTTTTCCATGACATTTAATCGTTTTATTCATGCAACAATTAATCGCACTTATATTATAAGTTTAGAAATATAAACACATTTTGATGATACATAATTCTTAGTGTTGTATTTATAAGAAACATTAAGAATTTTTCGTATGAAATCTGAAATAATGGACTGAACTCCAAAATAGCAACTAACTTTGCCAGATCATACAATTCTTGCGCGCTAAAGACAGATGTAACGACGGCCTTGACGCAAATGAAAATGACCCGCGCTTGCGCCCGGTGTCTGGTACCGTGCTGGAAACTTAATTTGTTCTTGCTTGTCAGTGTAATACGATTTTGACGAAGTTAAGTGAGTAATCATGGTTTTATAATTAATGGAATTTACAGCTCCCATCATTGAATTGGAATACGGCGTAACAGCCGAAATATTTATTTTGTGGAAGATCGTGCAAAGGGAGAACTGTTCATTGTTGTCGTTGCCTGGCAAAATCAGCACTATTTTAGTAACATATTGCATACATATAATGCTTATAATAATAATATGAATATTTGTACATAGTGTTAAGTGTACAATAATACTCATGGGCGTCGCCACTGTGACTGGGGAAACTGAGGACATTGTCCCTAGTAATGTTTTTGAGACCCCTTATCTGATCCCATGTTTAAGTACACAAACAAACACTTTAATTTGTCTCTACTAATTTTGAGACAGTGGCGACACCATTGATAATACTTCAGGCTGCAAAGTATGCCATTTTCAACAAGATGTTGTCTGCTGTCCCGTCCTGGCTGGTGAAATATATGTATGAGCGGCCCCACATAGCCATGGTTTTCAGAGGCTTATGTCTCCACAACTGCTTGATTGATGTGGCTACAAATTTGCAGACAAAAATGTTCAAGTCATACAAATATTGTATGCAAATTCTGAAATTTTGGGTTGTTATGTTTAGGAGCAACGCACCAACCGGCAACCCTGTCTTCCTTATGGTGGCAGTGTCCTACCTAGCATTAGGAAGTTTGGGTGGAAAATGACACTATGGATACTATTTCTCCACTCTTCTTACCAAGTTTTACTGCAAATTTTCCATTCCTTATTTTTCAATGTATTGGATAATTGGATCCCTGGTACTGATTTATGGATGCAATCACAGGGACAGCATGTGGAGGGATAGGTAAGAAAGTGCATAAGTAATCAATAATTCTGGTGAACAGGCAGTTGGGTATTGATAAAGTCAGTAATATGTTTATTGGTTCAATTTTCCTCTCTTCATGCATATTTTTGGCCAGAATTTTCCACTCAGCACCCCAGCTCCAAAGCAATCCTAGGACCCTGTATGGTGGTGATTGATTGTGCAACTTGCAGCAGCCACAACCTTCCTAGCTCTCTCTCGGCCAGCCCTGGCTGACCAGCCTGGTCATGTGACCACCTGCATGTGGAGGGTCCCTGTTTAACTAAAAACAAAGCTTTAAGTGTCTTTCCCATAAAAAAACAGTCTGCTCGGTTTCCAACCCAATAAGGGTGTTTTACTGGTTTTGATGGGTTGGTATGGATCTCTAGCTGGTCTTGTGCGGACTGGTGCTGATTCCTGGTCCGCGTGGTGCAGATTTTCGCTATTGGCTGGTGCGCTGTGTCAGCTCCTTGCCAAACTTTGCAGTCTGGATAATACTTATACCAACATTTGCAATTCAACATTAAAATCTAAAGTTTCAGAATGTATGTCATTTCCACATCCATGTTTTTGTTTCTTCTGGAAGATGATTATTTTAAATTTTGATATTGTAAATTGCAGTTAAGTTGGGCCTAGAAAATGCATGGTTTTGATGATTCACACTCCATTATGCTTCAACGTGCATATATTGATTTGATATTGGACCCTACTGGTGATTGTCCAGATATTTGATATTTGTAATGATCATCAGGGTTACAAATATTACATTTTGTTAGTTCATCTGTCATCTTCCTTCAGTGTGCTCATCATGTATTTATTTTCTCAGACTTTGCAGTCTTGAGGTTGAGCATGGGCCCTCTGACGCAGGCATTGTCGGCGGAAGCACGGCTATCAGTGCCAGAAGACGTCGGTGCCGTGGACCATGCCCTCCTTGCCGACTTCCTCGAGGAACATCCCACCGAGGACCAGCAGGTCAATTCCGACCTCCAAGAAGCCAATCACTTCTAGAAGAAGCCAGTCAAAGCCGTCTGACCACGTCCCTCTCTGCTGCCTCGCCGGTGGACCCGCGGAACGGTGTGTCGGCTGAGCAGTATGACATGGCTCGCGCGGCTGGCTACGTGTCAGCAAAGTGCCGCAAACTCGACCCCAGTCTGGGAGTTCCCTCGGCGTTCTCCACCGAGACAGCGTCAGCCGAGACAATGTGGACCCGGCTGCGGAGCCAGGGTGGACTCAGTGTCTCCTCCACCAAGTAGCTGGGGAAATTCAAGGAATGGTGGCAGCCTTCTGCACACAACACCTGGAGCCGGACCGCCTCTCTCGCAGCCCGAGACTTGTCGAGTCGCTGGTAGAGACTAAGCGAGGAGCCAGACCCTCCGGACGTTCGGATAGTGCGCAGGTTTGTCCGGCTGCGCACGTTCATTCGGCTCAGCTTCGTGAACAGAATGCGCCGAGAAGAGGCGCTGGAAACGCGTGAAAAGAAGAAGAGGAGACAGTACCTTCAGTAACCGAGCTCCGCCGACGCTGCCAACCTGTGCCGCTGCCCTCATCGCGTACTGCGCCTGGATCGGAAGGCGGCTGTTCATCAACAACTGAACGGCGGCACGCAGGATGCCTGCGGCGGCGGCGAGGGCGACGGCCTCACCACCACCGAGGCGCTGCTGCGTCTGCAGGCTGACATCAACTCGGAGCTGGCCGGGCGGCGGTGGCGGCAGCATTGGCGCGGCTCTCTGACGGCCGCAGCCTTCCAGCGGCGCATCTGGTTCTCGTGGCCGGTGCTGCTGCTCTTCGCTCTGGTGGCCGCCGCGCTCGCCCCGGACGGCGGCGCCGGGAAGGCGGTGGCAGCGGTGCTGGTGCTGGCGCTGGTCGCAGCCAACGCTGCGCTCTCCGTCTGGCAGCGGGCGCTGGCCGACGCCGTCGGCGAGCGAGCGGGCGCTGGCCGACGGCGAGCTGGCCGCTAAGGCGAGGCCCGGCTGGCCGAATGGGTGGGACACGCGGCGGCGACGGCAGCCGACTCCGGCGGTTGGGCAGAGGCTGAGTACCGGCACCTGCACGCGCCGCCCTCGGCCTGCAGTGGACGTACCGCGACGGCAGGCTGGTCAACCTGCTGTCCCGCTGCTGCCTCGCGGAGACTGAACTCGCCGTTCTGAGGCGGCGGGCGATGTTCGGTAGCACGGCGAGCGGTGGACAGTGGTGGCGGCGGGTAGCGGTGGATGGTGGCAAAGCGGTGGTGCTGGTGGGACTGACACTGGGATGTGTGTTCGGTACGGTTTTCGGCAGGGTGCTGTGGGAAGCTCATTGATGCGGTGTTGAGGGAAGCTGCGAGCTGTTGGTGGTCCTCCATGTATGCCGTGTACTGTCACTGAATGAAACGGTGGATACCGGCGTTGGCAGGCCGGCGAGAAGAAATACTCAGGTGTATGCTGTTGTAGCGAAGGCTCGACCGGCGACCCTAGCTGGGCCCATTGCATGTTGGAATTAGATGCCTCCAGGTTGTATGCTAGACTAGCGAAGCCGTCCTCCAACATGTAAACATACAGGCATAGTGTCATTTGCTGCTCGTAGAAGCATTTCACTTCCGTAATACATATATTGTACGCAGTTTTTTCTTCTTGTGGCCAGACTAAAAGCTTGATTTCAGTCGCTTTAGCTTGTAATTGCTTACGATGTGTATCTTATGTGTTCTATCTCGTTTCTCAGGCCGCGTAGATAACGCGCTTCTTCGTTATTTTGAAGTGTATTCTGTTAGCGCGACGTGTAGTCAGTATCTTTGCCAGTTTCTGATTTCTGCTGCCTGTTGTCTCTGGGTAGTGAGTATGTGCCATGATTTCGAAGGAATGTGTTGCAGGATGTGCTCAAGTAATGCAATAGAATGTGATACGTGTGTAGGGAAGTTCGGCACTATTTGCGTGCTACATGTGCTCGAATATATGTAGTAAACAGTCACAATGTCTGATGCTGGTCATGCATTTTCGAGATTGCGGAAAGGTTGTAACCAGTGCAGTGGCGGCTCGTGGTCCTCAAGTACCTGAGGCCCAACTTCCAAGTCCGAGAGTCGCAACGGGAAGGATACGTCCGTATGCCCGTATGGAATACTGACATTTTCAAATATCTGACAAATACTGTGGCTTTGGGACGACCTCAAACATTTTTTGAGGTAATGTCACTTGACGTGACCTGGTAACCTGACCTGCGATGACGTGAGGTAATTGTGTTGTGTTGTAAATTGTGTTAAATGTAACACGATGTGGGTAATGGCTGCCAGAATAGCTGTGCCAAATTTTGCGGTGCTACGCGTCGCAGTTTTCCTGCTATTCCCGAAAGACTTAAAGGAAATAGTTCACCTTCGGGAAATTTTTCAGAACACGATTTTATTATATTTTTTAATACAGTTTTTTCTTCTTCAAAAATGGTCCTACATCGCGCCAATGCAGGACAGAAGGTCGTAAATTATTAATGTTATGGTGTGCATTATTGGTCTGCGCATGCTCCATGGCAGTGCTGGCACTTTCAGACGGTACGGTACATCATATATGCGCCGTATTCCTTCGCCAAAAACTCAAATATCTTCGGCTAGAGAGTCTTTTCAGCCAAAAAAAGTTCCAGATAAGGATTTCTCAACACGTGCTACAAAACTGCTATTTAAGTTCAAAACCCACGTTGAAGGTGAACTATTTCCTTTAAAGGAAATAAATAGTTCACCTTCGGATTTGTTTTCAGAACACGATTTTATTACATTTTTTAATACAGTTTCTTTTTTTTCTTTTTAAAAATGGTCCTACATCGCGCCAATTCAGGACAGAAGGTTGTACATTATTGATTTTATGGTGTGCGTTATTGGTCTGCGCATGCTCCATGGCAGTGCTGGCACTTTCAGACGGTACGGTACATCATATATGCGCCGTATTCCTTCGCCAAAAAGTCAAATATCTTCGGCTGGAGTCTTTTCAGCCAATACAAGTTCCAGATAAGGATTTCTCAACACGGGTTACAAAACTGCTATTTCAGTTCAAAACCCATGCTGAAGGTGAACTATTTCCTTTAAGGATGGTGTTGAAATTACCCCCTCCCAACCAGGGCGAGGGTTAATCTATTCGTCGAATTCAAATAATTTTTTCTTAACCTAAAAAAACTCTACCCTACATAATTATCTTATCTAGATCAACTCTGTAATTCATTCATCCGTCGAGTTTAAACTAAACCGTACTCCAAACCGTACATTCCAAAGTGGCTCATAACATTTGGGGTGATAATCGTACTACATGGTACCAAAAGTCGCCCTTAGTGGCTGGCTTACATGATGCTGGTAAACGTCTTGCCATTGAAGTAGATGACCCGTTATGTATATATCGACCCCGGATCTGGATAGAAGAAGCAGTAGCGAACATGGCAACATGCATTTTTCAAATAAATAGTATTTAGAAGTGTTCGAAACTCAATATGGAAAACTCCTCGACCTCCATAGCCTTGACATGTAAATGCCCTCGGGCGTCCTCGTGGTGACGTCACGGGGGATTGCCAGGCCTAGTCGGAACTAAACTTCGCCACGGCCTGACTTTTACCGATCTCAGACACGAATCGGAAAACAAAGCCCGGAGAATGCTCAGGTTGTTTTTCTATAGAAAAAACACATTCTAAAGAATGGGGAATAATTTATTCCATCACTAGTTTTTCGAGCCTTTGTACCACAAAATACTCACTTTGTACTACTCTGGAATTTGTACCAAAACTACTCACCTAGTACCAAACTTCACTCAGTCTATACCTTTTTTCCTGCCAAATACCTAGTTCATGTGGTTGCCAGATGCAGACGCTCAGTTTGAACCAATATGTGCTCAATTTGTACCTTTTACGCTTTCATATGGTCCTCCATTACTCCATAGCACGCCAAGAGCACGCCAAGGCTACGAGCGAATCTTAGGCCGCCCCGATCGGACTGAATGGCTACGAGCGAATCTTAGGCCGTCCCGATCGGACTAAATGGCTACGAGCGAATCTTAGGCCGTCTCGATCGGACTAAATGGCTACGAGCGAATCTTAGGCCGTCCCGATCGGACTTAATGAGGGGGTTAGGTTAGGTTAGGTTATGTTTGGTAAGTTAGGTTAGGTTAGTTTAGGGTAAGGCTTGTGCAAAAGGAATATGCAAAATGTTGTTATGTCCCTGCAATTTGGCGCGCAATGTTACCAGTTAAAACTTATACTGAAAACTAAGCTAAAAAGTTATATTTGCTACCAGATTTGGATGAAACTATCGATGTATTACAAAGCTAGTAAAATCCGGTACAAACTGAGTATCATTTGGTACAAGGCTAGTTTAAAGTTTCACAAAAACTCTGATATTTGGTACAAATAACGGAATATTACAGATAGAGTAGAAAGAAGTACAGATGCAGTGAACTTAACCAAAACTGGGAAAACTAGTACAAAGTGAGTAGTTTTTGGTATAGCGTAAATTACATCCCCTAAAGAATAGTGTTATTTTCAATATAGAACAACAACCTTCGGTTACTACCTTAGTACCTTTGCTGCATCTGCGAGTCACGAAACCTGGTGAGAAATATTGGCTAACGAAGCCAGGCCCGCTGTTGGTTAGTCTATGCACTCTGCAGAACAAGACAAATTGAAATGTGAAAAGGTGGCAATTGACAAATGGAATCATCCAAATGAAGAAAAGTCTGTGAATTTCACAATATTATGGGGTTATGCTTCTTGGCCACTTCTAGTTTTCAAATGTTTAAGGTACCTTTCTGGTTATAACTTCTACTTCACTGGCTTGTTAACACGCGCCCTGTAGCCTTTTTCATAAAGGTCGATTTGTAACTTTTGTATGTGTAAGATTGTAGGTTTGTAGTTGTAGTTGTACAAATATGTTTCATAAAGCAAAAACTACAATTTACAATCACAAACAACAAATCTACAAACCTACACATACTAATTGTACAAATCCCGGTCCAAAATGCCTGATGTGTTTCATAAAGAGCAGCTGAGTCCCTAAACAACGGACCAATTGTAAAATTTATCCGGCAAACTACACATGCAATCTACCATGCCCCTTCGGTGTGTAGAAAACTGAATCCTTGGAGCGGAGAACACCTTTACGGTATTACGGAGAACATCTTTTATGAGAACATATTTTGGCCTCACCATTTGAATAGAAAACTCCTCCCGTGTCGTTTAGCTCTACGAATTTTGCATCCACATAATCAAATATATCATTATTTCCAATTATCTGGAGTCTCCTGAATGCAGGTACCCACATCAATACACGTGCCGAATATTAACTGGGACTTTTCATTAAGCGCGTTCGAATCACGACGACGGAGACACTTTCTTCACACTTATATTTATAGATATAGAGTGATCTTACCTCCTTTCTCTCCCGGATCTATTGGAAGTGTTTCACCTGCTTTTGCCTCAGTGCCACGGGTGGAGTTTCCTATTCAAATGGTGGGGCCACTACCCCACCAACTTTGTGTTTTGCCAAACCAACTCTTGACAGATTTGGAGGTTATCCGGCATTAAAATGACCATTTTCACCTCAACCAAGCAAAATTACATTCTTCCCTACCAACTTTCTTGGAAAAGCTCCACCCATGCTCAGTGCGAGCCTTGTCATAATTTTCTGGCTTGAATTTTCGTTTCGCGCGCCAAGAACCTCGAGATTTCTGAAAGAACTTCTGTACAATGAGATACCGAAAAACAAGTGCCGTAGAAATGGTGAAAATTAATTTCAAACCACCTGTGACTTCATGCAACAAGATGTTGACCAATGCTGACAGCTGAAGTATTGTCTTTGCTAATGAGAGAGAAAATGCAGCATCGAGTTCACAACGAAACGAAACTCATGCTATCATCGCCCTTCTATACGTTGTGCTGTAATCTGTGAATTTTACACTGTTCCTTCAATCCTTGTCATTTCCTGTTCTGTTTCAACCCGACTGTTGAGCAGCGCAGCGCCCAGCTGGCAGCAGCGCGCCACAGACATGCCATTGTTCTCTATCCGCCTATACGCACTCATAACGACGGGCTCTGAAAAGCCATAGGTTTACTGTGGATGTTCCCGAATACAATCTCAATCTCAATCTCAATCTCTTGCAGTCATGGTTTGACACTGACACTAGCGAATAATCGCACTTTCCAAATCTTCCACAGTCGCGGTGTTTATTTACAGTTTCTGCTTGATCCGAAAAGAAATGTTCTTGTCCTTTTCTTTGCAGTAACGCCCTTTTTCATATAACTTATATTATTTCAGTATCAAATATTTTTCCTTCAAAATAATCACAATGTTATAATATTAGAACAGGTGAATTCGGGATATTTGATATATTTCTTTATGTGTCTTTGACGCACCTCAAGAACCTTGTTTATTTACTTTGTCAGCTGACGCAAACAAAAGCTACAATCGCCGCCGAATTTACAACCCCCGCTGATGTGGTGTGTGTAGTGTTTATGAAACGTGCTGGATTTGTAGGTTGTAAAGTTCAAATTACAAACTACAACTACAACAGGTTTGTACAATTTCTTTATGAAAAAGGCTACTGGAGGGGGGCGAAATCCGCCCACCCCTCCGGTTTTTCGAAGATAGCGCAAAAACGGCCGCGCGCAGCGACGCCGTTTTTTGCATACCTGTTCAGAAATGAACTTCCCTCATTATGTAAAATTCTTGGCCTCGGGTCATCTCAGGTCAGGTCACCAGACCAGGTCACGTGATGACCTCAACTCCAAAACGTTTGCAGTAGTACCACAGCCACAGTTTTACGCCGATAGGTTTCAATCTTGCAGGACTTCATAAGGTCATAGATACCAACAATTTGTCTATCTCGGATTTCTAATATCGGTGACTTAAGGTCAGGTCAATTTTGTGACCGCCAACACTGTTTTATCAATAACTATCGACATAATGAAGATAGAGAAGAGAAAATGGTACCAATATGTTTGTCTCGTCGAGACACGTCTCCCAATATGCAACATGACCAACTTGGGTCACCACTTGACTTTGACCTGAGGTCAAATTTCTCAGTTGACCTAACCCGGTCACCATGAACATGATTAGAAGCGCCTTGACAAGGCACACGCGATGGAGTAAATATTATTGCTTTATCTTTATTGGGTAAAAGGTTATTTGCGAAAAACAGTTTTGAAAACAAAATCACCTTTTTGACATTCGATGACCTCTGGAGCCTAAACTATTGACCTGAGCTCAAATCTGAGGACACCTATGTCGATTGCATTTTTCAATGACTTTCGACTGCTTTTTTCTGTTTGCTGCTAACTATCATAGTTCCCAAGATATTTGGGGGTGTTCGAACCGAAGTCTTGAAAACTTGCAAATCTAACCCTTGGTGACCTCTGGTGACCTCAACATTGACCTGAAAAAAACGAAATACTTTCGAAAGAGCTTGTCTCGAGCTATCTAACGTCGTTTCCCACTTGTCGCTACGTTGCGTGGTTTTCGAGATCATAGGGCGGGGGGGTGGCGAAATCCCCCCCCTCCAGGCCGTTTAATTATCAGAGGCCCACGCGCCCTGGAGGGTGGGCGAAATCCGCTCACCCCTCCGTTTTTCGAGGATATCGCAAAAACGGCGGCGCGGAGCGCCACCGTTTTTTGCATACCTGTTCGGAAATTACCTACCCACATTATGTAAAATTCTTGACCTTGGGTCATCTCAGGTCAGGTCACCAGACCAGGTCACGTGATGACCCTACCTCCAAAACGTTTGCGGTAGTACCTCAGTCACAGTTTTAGGTCGATTGGTTTTGAACTTGCAGGATTTCATAAAGTCATAGATACTTACAATTTTTTATCTCGGATTTCTGATATCCGTGAACTAAGGTCAGGTCAATTTCGTGACCGCCAACACTGTTTTGTCAATAACTATGGACATAATGAAGATAGAGACGTGACACTGGTACAAATGTGTTTGCCTCGTCGAGACACGTCTCTCAATATGCAACATGACTTACTTGGGTCACCACTTGACCTTGACCTGAGGTCAAATATCTCAGTTGCCCTACCCTGGTCAACATGAATATGAATCGAAGTGCCTTGATAAGACAAACACGATGGCGTCAACTGCATTTCTTTATCTTTATTATTTAAAAGTTATTTGCGAAAAACAGTTTTGCAAAAAAAAATAACCTTTTTGATATTTGATGACCTCTGGAGCCTAAACTATGGACCTGAACTCAAATCTAAGGACACCTAAGGACCACTAAATATTTTTTAAGAGCCTTCGATTGGTTTTCCCGTTTGCTCCTAGATATCATAGTTCCCGAGATATTTGGGGGTGTTCGAAGCGAAGTCCTAAAACTGGAAAATCTGAACTTTGATGACATCTGGTGAATTCAATATTGACCTAACCTAAAACAAGACCGATATATTTTCGATAGAGCTTGTCTCGAGCTATCTAACGCCTGTTTCAGCTTGTCGC
>JAXIVJ010002519.1:0-105000 GCA_036785665.1 Chirona hameri
TGTGATATTCCAGAAAATGATATGTCGATTAAATGTGAAAGTGTTGGAACAGCGAGTGTCATTTTGACAAACTTTGTATATGTACGGTTTTCAAAAAGCCATGCCAAATAAACAATAAACATGCCAAATAAATGCAGAATATTCCGTATTTTATGCAGCAGTTGAACAACTAAGAGATAGCATTTCTTGAAGCTCGGAACTCTGTTTGATGAACATCATTGCTGTGTGTTGGTTTCAAAGCAGATCACTTGGCTGATACCTCGAATCACGCTGCATGCTAGTGCAATTTACACTGCACCTCATTAAAGGGAAATAATGACCTTTTTCCACAAAAATGGAGTTAGCACTTGAAATCGCCAGACGAGACCAAAATAGATTGTAAATTCATCACATTTTGCATGAAAACTTTCCTACCGAAAGGTATTTCAAGTTAAAGTTGATAAGCGTTCCACACTTTTAACGACAGGTACTTGCAAGTACTTTTGGTCCTCATCAAACTGCAGGCTTTTCCCGTATTGTTTTTTTACGCGATGGAGTGAAAAATATATTGTGCGTTCTGCTTGTTGTGAGTATATGCCCGGCGATCTTCTAAAACTAACAGCGATTGGAAAAAGTGGCAATACAATCGGAAGCTCATCGATGCACATCAACGGCGGGATAGTTAGTGGTTGCGACCCTCATTTTTTGAAAATCGATTCATTTGTTTTCAACATTAGGAGTACTGTATAGTTTGTATGTGGCTGTATATAACACTATGCTTTATATTACCATGAAAAATAATAATTTTTCCCCAAAAAACTAACAAACAATAACACAAAACTGGCAATTCATTCGGAAGCTCATCGATGCACATCGACGGCGACCTATTTAGCGTCGGCGATTTGTTTACAAAGTCATTGTCATGCTTCTTGGCGCACTTAACCATTGTGGTGAATTGTTCCTGATTTGTATACCCAAGTCCCGTAGCAGGCTTTGTTAATGACGTCACTGGTGCCATTCTTGTGTAGCATTGCAAAATATATCTGATTTTCAGTTGAAGGCTAATTCAAGACTTATTCAAATTATTGTTTTTAAGTTTTAATTTTCTTGTTAATCATTATTAAAGGTATTTTATCGCTGTATTTCATAGTAGTTGACACTTCAGAAACTTGTGACGTAATAATATTGTATCCAATATGCATTTCCCTCACCTTTTGCTATTGTGGCGCAGTGCCGAGTGCTTTGCGAATACTAGCTTGCCTGGGGTTCAATTCATTCCGCCCTGATTTTATTTCGAGTTGGTATAGTTTGCATGTTGTTGTTATTCATGACTTATACTGATAGTCAGTCATGCATCACGGATGCTTCACGGATTGCTTCACGGATCAGAGCGCTGCTCGAATGCACGCTAGTAGCGCTAGTAGCGCTTTCGTTCTCCATGGCAACCAGGCGTGAGCTAATGAAAAGCCAGAACGTATTCCCTTTCTGGCTTTTGATTGGCTGACGCCTGGTTGCCATGGAGAACGAAAGCGCTACTAGCGCTACTAGCGTGTGTCCGAGCAGCGCTCAGTTTGATCGGAAACGTCACAGAGCCTCCAAAAATGCCCGCACTCGATGTAAACAATGAGGTAGGGAAGGACGAATTTGTCAATGACCTTCATGAAGTACACAAGGTACTTGTTTTGTATTTTTTTCCAAACTTACAACTTTGAATTTGGGAATAATTTTTATTTAATTCTTAAATTTAACTAAAATCATTTTAAAACCATAACGGTAGCCTAAACAATTGTTGCTAACAAAATCAAAAGGTCATTATTTCCCTTTAATTACCGACTGGTTTTTAAATTCGGATACGCGCTGCCGCTAAACCCCATCACACGCCGTTCTCGAGCTCCAATGCCACACTAGTACAAACAAATCATTTTGTTTTTACCACCCATGCACGTAGCTAGGATTTCGTCCAGGGCCGGGGTGGCGGTGACTCGAAAGGGCCCCCTTCCGGAGCGTTGAAAGGGCCCCCTTCTCAAGCGTTGAAAGGGCCAAACAAAACGGATGAAAATGCAGGTTACAATGATGGAAAATGCAGTATGACAGGTATGACATGGTCCATACCAACTTGTAGGAGTTGGAGTTAGCAAACTGCACATATAAACTTTGGAACCAGCCACCCTAATATGGAATCAGCAATACTAACTTGGAATATTTTTTAAGCTCAAGACCTGGAACTCTTAAACAAATTGCGCGGCGGAGCGGCGCAAATTTTTTCAGTCTTATGCCCTAGATATGCATTCTCATCAATGCGTCGCATGGTGTATGGTGCGGATCTCTAAACATGCTATTGTGCCTTTAAAGTGTGGTAAACAGTGCTAAAGTGAACTAGCTGAGAAAAGGCTCGATTTGTTTCCTTGTAACCCGCATATAATTGAATTTGTAATTAAAATTGCGCCACGGAGCGTCACGAAAATGTTGTGCTTTATTCCCTATACAACTGCTTTCTTACCGTTGAAAGGACCAGGGTATCCTCAGATCGTCTAGGGGCCCCTCCGACCTTTCAGCGCCCTTCCGACCTGTTTAGGGACTCATGTGGGATCCGCGAAAGATATGATGTGGAGTGGGTGATCTCTATCTCTATATTATCTCTAAATCTCTATCTCTATTATTATAAATCCGAAAAGATGACCCGCCGCCGCCGCCGCCGCCGCCGCCGGAGTGACGCCCTAAATCGGTTCCTGTGCAGTTCGTCTGATGAGTTATGAGGATGATTTTTAAGGAACTTTTGGATCCCGTGATTCAACAGGTCGTATTAAATTTTCAGCTTAATAAGACCAACGTGTGCAGTTGTCGGCGCGTGTTCGCGTGCGCCATTCGTTTAACAGGGAAACGCGACATTCGAGAAATCGCTGAAATACGGGCCAGTTCCTCAGCGCGTTCCCCAGGCCACTTGCTCGGCAACCAAGAGTCGCAGCGGTATGCGAGCAACACTATGTGATAGGATAATCGATTGGTCCTGGCTGTATAAAGATGCGTTTGAGAACGATGCGCGTGCCACGTGCAAAGTTGTGACCACTTTGATCCGATGACAATTGGCATATCAGGATTTAAATTGGTGCTCGGAAAACCATTCGACGTAGAAGGCTGAAACCGGGCACCATTTTGCAGGCGCAGCGACCGTCTTCAAATTATATGTGTTAATCAAAGCTGTGTGACTAATATTTTGGAGTTGAAGTTGAAATGCAATATTTTTGGACAATTTAAATCCTTCACACCGCCCGTAACACCCAAAACGAGGACAAACTTGACCGGCAAATTACACTGACGGATAGCGCCGTCTCTTGCTGACCTATATCCACCCAAAATATTATGTAAATCGCTCATAGGTAACTTATACTGAAGTATCAGACGTAAACGATTACACCGACGCTAACGTTGCGTAATAATTGTCGTCGAATAAAATAGCATCGTTTAAGTTTGCCCAAAGACTGACACCTGCCGCAGTCAAATTCATCAATGAGGCGCATGACTAGCTGACGTCGCACCTCCCTCCCGGGGAGATTTTGTTGAAGCGGTTGACATATTTCAGGCATGTAAACCGCTAAAATGTGTTTGGCAGAGACTGCGACACGGGAAAGAGATACGGTAAGAAGATATGGGAACGAAATACCGGCAACAAGATACAGGAAAACTGGGTACGAGAAAGGGATGCTGGAACGAGATACGGGAACAGGATACGGGAATGAGATACCGTTAACTAGATATGGTAAGGAGATATCGGAACGGTGTACAAGAAACGGGAATGAGATACGGGAGCGGGATACGGCAAGCGGCATAAGGTGAACGGGATACGGGAACGGGATACGTGAACGGATACTGAACGATACGTGAACGTGTACGTGAACGTGATACGTGACGTGATACGTGAACGTGATACGTGAACGTGATATACGTGAACGGGATACGTGAACGGGATACGGGAACGGGTTACGGGAACGGGTTACGGGAACGGGTTACGGAGGAACGGGGTTACGGGAAACGGGTTACGGGAACGGGTTACGGAACGGGGTTACGGTACGAACGGTGTTACTGGAACGGGTTACGGGAACGGTGTACGGGAACGGGTTACGGGAACGGGTTACAAGAACGGGAACGGGTAACGGGAGCGGGATAAGAGAACGGGATACGGGATCGGGATTTGTTAACAGGATACGGGAACGGGATACGGGAAAAGGATACGAGATACGGGAACGGGATATGGGAACTGGATATGGGAACAGGATACGGGAACGGGATTCCGGAACGGGATACGGGAACGGGATACGGGAACGGGATACGGGAACGGGATACGGGAACGGGATACGGGAACGGGATACGGGAACGGGATACGGGAACGGGATACGGGAGCGGCATACGGGAACGGGATACGGGAAGGGGATACGGGAACGGGATACGGGAACGTCATACGGGAACGGGATATGGGAACGGGATATGGGAACGGGATATGGGAACGTGATACGGGAACGGGATACGGAAACGGGAACGGGATACGGGATACCGGATACGGGAATGGGATACGGGAATGGGATACGGGAACGGGATACGGGATATGGAACGAGATACGGGAGGGGATACGTGAACGGGATACGGGAACAGGATACGGGAACGGGATACGGGAACGGGATACGGGAACGGGATACGGGAACGGGATACGGGAACGGGCTACGGGAACGGGATACGGGAACGGGATACGGGAACGGGATACGGAAACGGGATACGGGATACGGGAACGGGATAAGGGAACGGCATACGGGAACGGGATACGAGCACGGGATACAATATACGGGAACTGGATACGGAACGGGACACGGGAACGGGAAACAGGAAGCGGATTCGGAAACTGGATACGGGAGCGGGATAAAGGATACGGGATCGGATACGTGAACGGGATACGAGATACGGAAACGGGAAATGAGATACGGGATACGGGAACGGGATACGGGATACGGGAACGGGAACGGGAACGGGATACGGGAACGGGATACGGTAACGTGATACGGTAGCGTGATACGGGAACGTGATACGGGAACGTGATACTGGAACGTGATACTGGAACGGGATGCGGAAACGAGATACGGAAACGGGATACGGGAACGTGAACGGCAACGGGAACGGGAAGTTGAGAGGGAGCGGGACACGGTATACGGTATACGGGATACGGTATACGAGAACAGGATACGGGATACGGGATACGGGATACAGGATACGGGATACGGGATACGGGATACGGGATACGGGATACGGGATACGGGATACCGGATACCGGATACGGGATACCGGATACGGGAACGGGATACTGGAACGGGATACGGGAACGGGATACGGGAACGGGATACTGGAACGGGATACGGGAACGGGATACGGGAACTGGAAACGGGAACGGGATACGGGAACGGGAACGGGAACGGGATACGGGAACGGGATACGGGAACGGGATACGGGAACGGGATACGGGAACGGGATACGGGAACGGGATACGGGAACGGGATACGGGAATGGTATACTGGATACGGTAATGGGGTATGGGAACGGGATACGGGAACGGGATAGGGCACGTTATACGTGAACGGGATACGGGAACGGGATACGAGAACGAGATACGGGAACTGGATAGGGTAGCAGGATACGGAAACGGGATACGGAAACGGAATACGGAAACGGGATACGGAAACGGGATACGGAAACGGGATACGGAAACGGGATACGGAAACGGGATCCGGCAACGGGATACTGAAACAGGATACGGGAACGGGATACGAGATACGGGAGCGGGATACGGAAAGGGATCCGGGAACGGGATACGGGATACAGGAACGGGGAACGGGATACGGGTACGGTATACGGGAACAGTATACGGAAACGGGATACGGAAACGGGATACGGAAACGGGATACGGAAACGGGATACGGAAACGGGATATGGAAACGGGATACGGAAACGGGATACGGAAACGGGATACGGAAACGGGATACGGAAACGGGATACGGAAACGGGATACGGAAACGGGATACGGAAACGGGATACGGAAACGGGATACGGAAACGGGATACGGAAACTGGATACTGAAACAGGATACGGAAACGGGATACGGGAACGGGATACGGGAACGGGATACGGGAACGGGATACGGGAACGGGATACGGGAACGGGATACGGGAACGGGATACATGAAAGGGATACGGGAACGGGATACGGGAACGGGATACGGGAACGGGATACGGGAACGGGATACGGGAACGGGATACGGGAACGGGATACGGGAACGGGATACGGGAATGGGATACTGGATACGGTAATGGGGTACGGGAACGGGATACGGGAACGGGATAGGGCACGTTATACGTGAACGGGATACGGGAACGGGATACGAGAACGAGATACGGGAACTGGATAGGGTAACAGGATACGGAAACGGGATACGGAAACGGAATACGGAAACGGGATACGGAAACGGGATACGGAAACGGGATCCGGAAACGGGATACGGAAACAGGATACGGGAACGGGATACGAAATACGGGAACGGGATACGGAAAGGGATCCGGGAACGGGATACGGGATACGGGAACGGGGAACGGGATACGGGTACGGTATACGGGAATAGTATAGGGAAACGGGATACGGAAACGGGATACGGAAACGGGATACGGAAACGGGATGCGGAAACGGGATACGGAAACGGGATACGGAAACGGGATACGGAAACGGGATACGGAAACGGGATACGGAAACTGGATACTGAAACGGGATACGGGAACGGGATACGGGAACGGGATACGGGAACGGGATACGGGAACGGGATACGGGAACGGGATACGGAAACGGGATACGGGAACGGGATATGAAAACGGGATACAGGATAAGGGAACGGGATACGGGAACGGGATATGGGAACGGGATACGGAAACGGGTTACAAGAACGAGTCACGGTATACGGGCACGGGATACGTAAACAGGTTACGGAAACGGGATACCGGAACGGGATACCGGAACGGGATACCGGAACGGGATACCGGAACGGGATACCGGAACGGGATACCGGAACGGGATACGGGAACGGGACACGGGAACGGGATACGGAAACGGGATACGCGAACGGGATACGGAAACGGGATACGGGAACGGGTTATGGGAACGGGATCCGAGAAGGGGATACGGGAACGCGATTCGGGAACGGGATAGGGGAACGGGAACAGGATACGGGAACAGGATACGGGAACATGATACGGGAACAGGATACGAGAACAGGATACGGGAACAGGATACGGGAACAGGATACGGGAACAGGATACGGGAACAAGATTCGGGAACAGGATACAAGAACAGGATACAGGAACAGGATACGGGAACAAGATACGGGAACAGGATACGGGAACAGGATAAGGGAACGCGATACGGAAACGGGATACGAGAACGGGAACGGGATACTGGTACGGGATAATGGTACGAGATACTGGTACGGGATACTGGTACGGAATACAGGAACGGGATACGGGAACGGGATACGGCAACGGGCTACGGCAACGGGATACGGCAACGGGATACGGCAACGGGATACGGCAAAGGGATACGACAACGGGATACGGCAACGGGATACGGCAACGGGATACGGCAACGGGATACGCCAACGTGATACGGCAACATGATACGGGAACGGGATACAGTAACGGGATACGTGAACGGGATACGTGAACGGGATACGGGAACAGGATACTGGAACAGGATACGGGAACAGGATACGGGAACGGGATACGGGATACGGGATACGGTAACGGGATACGGGATACGGGAACGGGATACGGGAACGGGATACGGGATACGGGAACGGGATACGGGAACGGGATACGGGAACGGGATACGGGAACGGGATACGGGAACGGGATACGGTAACGGGATACGGTAACGGGATACGGGCACGGGGAACGGGATACGGGAACGGGATACGGGAACGGGATACGGGAACGGGATACGGGAACGGGATACGGGAACGGGATACGGGAACGGGATACGGGAACGGGATACGGGACACGGAAACGGGATACGGGAAAGGGATACCGGAAAAGGATGCGGGAACGTGATACGGGATACGGGAATGAGACACGGGAACAGCAACAGGCAAGGAATACGGGAACAGGGTACGGGATACGGGAGACGTAATCCAGAATACGGGATACGGGACACGTGATACGGGATACAGGATGCGGGATGCGGGATGCAAGATGCAGGATGCAGGATGCAGGATGCAGGATGCAGGATGGGGGATGCGGGATGCGGGATACAGTATACCGAAATCGGGTACAGGAACGGGATCCGGGATTCGGGAACGGGATATTAGCTGCCTATATAAATTGAAGGCTATATAAATTGCGCATCGCGCAATACAGGCCCTCTAGTCTCTATCCCTATCCCTATATTATAAATCCTAAAAGATGACCCGCCGCCGCCGCCGCCGCCGCCGCCGGAGTGACGCCCTAAATCGGTTCCTGTGCAGTCGTCTGATGAGTTATGAGGAGGATTTTTTCAGGACTTTTGGGTCCCGTGATTCAACAGGTCGTATCAAGTTTTGGTGTTGATCCGACCGACGGTGCGGCGTCGGCACGTGCGCGCGTGCGCCATTCGTTTAACATGGGAAACGCGACATTGTGAAATCGCGAAAATCGGGCAAGTTTCGCCCGGTTCCCCGGCCGCTTGCTCGGCAACCGAGAATCGCAGCGATATGCGAGCAACACTATGTGATAGATAATCGATTGGCCTTGCGTATAGGATGTCGGCCAGAGCGATGCGCGTGCCACGTGCAAAGGTGTGACCACTTTCATGATAAAATTGGCATATTCAGGATTACAATTGGTGCTCGGAAACCGTTCGACGTAGAAGGCTGAACCGGGCACCATTTTGCAGGCGCAGCGACCGTCTTCAAATTAGATGTGTTACTCAAAGCTGTGTGACTAATATTTTGGAGTTGAAGTTGAAATGCAATATTTTTGGACAATGCAATCCTTCACACCACCGTAACACCCAAAACGAGGACAAACTTGACCGGCAAATTTACACAGACGGATAGCACTGTTCTTGCTGACCTATATCCACCCAAAATATTCTGTAAATCGCTGATAGGGAACTTATGCTGAAGTCAAACGTAAACGATTACCGACGCTAACGTTGCAAAATAATTGCGTCGAATAAAATAGCGTCGTTTAAGTTTGCCCAAGACTGACACTGCCGCAGCCAAATTCATCAATGAGCGCATGACTAGCAGACGTCGCACCTCCCTCCCGGGGAGATTTTGTTGAAGCCGGTTGACATATGTCAGGCATGTAAACCGCTAAAATGTTTTGGCAGAGACTGCGACACGGGAACGAGATACGGTAAGAAGATATGGGAACGAAATACGGCAACAAGATACGGAACTGGGTGCGGAAAGGGATGCTGGAACGAGATACGAGAACACGATACGGGAATGAGATACGGTAACTAGATATGGTAAGGAGATATCGGAACGGTGTACTAGATACGGGAATAAGATACGGGAGCGGCATACGGGAACGGGTCACGGGAACGGGCTACGGGAACGGGCTACGGGAACGGGATACGGGAACGGGATACGGGAACGGGATACGGGAACGGGATACGGGAACGAGATACGGGAACGGGATACGGGAACGGGATACGGGAACGGGATACAGGAACGTGATACGGGAACGTGATAAGGGAATGGGATACGGAAACAAGATACGGAAACGGGATACGAGAACGGGGACTGGAGTGGGAGCCCGATACGGGATACTGGAACGGGATACGGCAACGGGATACAGGAATGGGATACGGCAACGGGTACGGGAATGGGATACGGGAATGGGATACGGGAATGGGATACAGGAATGGGATACGGGAATGGGATACGGGAATGGGATACGGAAATGGGATACGGGAATGGGATACTGGAATGGGATACGGGAATGGGATACGGGAATGGGATACGGGAACATGATATGGGATACGGGAACGGGATACGGGAACAGAATACGGGAACGGAATACGGGAACGGAATACGGGAACGGAATACGGGAACGGAATACGGGAACTGGATACGAGAACGAGATAGGGGAACGGGATACGGGAACGGGATAGGGTAAATGGATACGGAAACGGGATACGGGAACGGGATACAGGAACGGGATACGGGAACGGGATACGGGAACGGGATACGGGAACGGGATACGGGAACGGGATACGGGAACGGGATACGGGAACGGGATACGGGAACGGGATACGGGAACGGGATACGGGAACGGGATACGGGCACTGGATACGGGAACGGGATACGGGAACGGGATACGGAATACGGGAATGGGATACGGAACGGTATACGGGAACGCGATACGGGAACGGGATACGGGATACGGGATACGGGAACGGGATACGGGAACGGGATACGGGAACGGGATGCGGGAACGGGATACGGGAACGGGACACGGGAACGGGATACGGGAATAGGATACGGGAACAGGATACGGGAACGGGATATGGGAACGGGATACGGGAACGGGATACGGGAACGGGATAAGAGAAAGGGATACAGTTGTATGATACGGGAACGGGATCGGGATACGGGATCGGGATACGGGAACGGGATACGGGAACGGGATGCGGGAACGGGATACGGGAACGGGATACGGGAACGGGATACGGGAACGGGATACGGGAACGGGATACGGGAACGGGATACGGGATACGGGAACGGGATACGGGAACGGGATACGGGAACGGGATACGGGAACGGGATACGGGAACGGGATACGGGAACGGGATACGGGAACAGGATACGGGAACGGGATACGGGAACGGGATACGGGATACGGTTTACGGGAATAGGATACGGGAACGGGATCGGGATACGCGAACGGGATACGGGAACGGGATACGGGAACGGGATACGGGATACGGGAACGGGATACGGGAACGGGATACGCGAACGAGAACGGGATACTGGAACGGGATAATGGAACGGGATACGGGAACGGGATACGGAAACGGGATACGGGAACGGGATACGGGAACCGGATACGGGAACCAGATACGGGAACCAGATACGGGAACCGGATACGGGAACGGGATAAGGGAACAGGATACGGTAACGGGATACGGTAACGGGATACGGTAACGGGATACGGTAACGGGATACAGTAATGGGATACGGTAACGGGATACGGTAACGGGATACGGTAACGGGATACGGTAACGGGATACGGTAACGGGATACGGTAACGGGATACGGGAACGGGATACGGGAACAGGATACGGGAACAGGATACGGGAACGGGAGACGGGAACGGGATACAAGAACGGGAACGGGGTACGGAATACGACATACGGACTACGGACTACGGACTACGGAATACGGAATAAGGAATAAGGAATACCGAATACTGAATACGGAATACGAGATACGGGAAACGGCTAGCATATATAATTTAGCTGGCTATATAAATTGCGCATCGCGCAATAAAGGCCATCTAGTCTCTATATTATAAATCCTAAAAGATGACCCGCCGCCGCCGCCGCCGCCGCCGCCGGAGTGACGCCCTAAATCGATTCCTGTGCAGTCGTCTGATGATTTATGGGGGTGATTTTTTCAGCACTTTTGGGTACCGTGATTCAACAGGTCGTACCAAGTTTTGGTGTCAATCCGACCCACGGTGCGGCGTGGGCACGTGCGCGCGTGCGCCATTCGCTTAACATGGGAAACGCGACATTGTGATATCGCGAAAAACGGGCAAGTTTCGCCCGGTTCCCCGGCCGCTTGCTCGGCAAACGAGATTCGCAGCGATATGCGAGCAACACTATGTGATAGATAATCGATTGGCCTTGCGTATAGCATGTCGTCCAGAGCGATGTGCGTGCCACGTGCAAAGTTGTGACCACTTTCATGATAAAATTGGCATATTCAGGATTTAAATTGGTGCTCGGAAACCGTTCGACGTAAAAGGCTGATCCGGGCACCATTTTGCAGGCGCAGCGACCTTCTTCAAATTATATGTGTTACTCAAAGCTGTGCGACTAATATTTTTGAGTTGAAGTTGAAATGCAATATTTTTGGACAATTTAATCCTTCACACCGCCGTAACACCCTAAACGAGGACAAACTTGACCGGCAAATTTACACTGACGGATAGCACCGTTCTTGCTGACCTATATCCATCCAAAATATTCTGTAAAACGCTCATAGGTAACTTATGCTGAAGTCAAACGTAAACGATTACCAACGCTAACGTTGCGAAATAATTTCGTCGAATAAAATAGTATCGTTTAAGTTTGTCCAAGACTGCCACTGCCGCAGTCAAATACATCAATGAGCGCATGACTAGCTGACGTCGCACCTCCCTCCCGGGGAGATTTTGTTGAAGCCGGTTGACATATTTCAGGCATGTAAACCGCTAAAATGTTTTGGCAGAGACTGCGACACGGGAAAGAGATACGGTAAGAAGATATGGGAACGAAATACGGCAACAAGATACGGAAACTGGGTACGAGAAAGGGATGCTGGAACGAGATACGGGAACAGGATACGGGAATGAGATACGTTAACTAGATATGGTAAGGAGATATCGGAACGGTGTACAAGAAAAGGGAATGAGATACGGGAGCGGGATACGGGAGCGGCATAAGTGAACGGGATACGGGAACGGGATACGTGAACGGGATACGTGAACGTGATACGTGAACGTGATACGTGAACGGGATACGGGAACGGGATACGGGAACGGGATACGGGAACGGGTTACGGGAACGGGTTACGGGAACGGGTTACGGGAACGGGTTACGGGAACGGGTTACGGGAACGGGTTACGGGAACGGGTTACGGGAACGGGTTACAAGAACGGGTTACGGGAACGGGTTACGGGAACGGATTACGGGAACGGGTTACCGGAACGGGTTACGGGAGCGGGATAAGAGAACGGGATACGGGATCGGGATACGTTAACAGGATACGGGAACGGGATACGGGAAAAGGATACGAGATACGGGAACGGGATATGGGAACTGGATATGGGAACAGGATACGGGAACGGGATTCCGGAACGGGATACGGGAACGGGATACGGGAACGGGATACGGGAACGGGATACGGGAACGGGATACGGGAACGGGATACGGGAACGGGATACGGGAACGGGATACGGGAGCGGCATACGGGAACGGGATACGGGAAGGGGATACGGGAAAGGGATACGGGAACGTCATACGGGAACGGGATATATTGGAATGGGATATGGGAACGGGATATGGGAACGTGATACGGGAACGGGATACGGAAACGGGAACGGGATACGGGATACCGGATACGGGAATGGGATACGGGAATGGGATACGGGAACGGGATACGGGAACGGGATACGGGATATGGAACGAGATACGGGAAGGGATACGGGAACGGGATACGGGAACAGGATACGGGAACGGGATACGGGAACGGGATACGGGAACGGGATACGGGAACGGGATACGGGAACAGGATACGGGAACGGGATACGGGAACAGGATACGGAAACGGGATACGGGATACGGGAACGGGATAAGGGAACGGCATACGGGAACGGGATACGAGCACGGGATACAATATACGGGAACTGGATACGGAACGGGATACGGGAACGGGAAACAGGAAGCGGATTCGGAAACTGGATACGGGAGCGGGATAAAGGATACGGGATCGGATACGTGAACGGGATACGAGATAGGGAAACGGGAAACGAGATACGGGATACGGGAACGGGATACGGGATACGGGAACGGGAACGGGAACGGGATACGGGAACGGGATACGGTAACGTGATACGGTAACGTGATACGGGAACGTGATACGGGAACGTGATACTGGAACGTGATACTGGAACGGGATGCGGAAACGAGATACGGAAACGGGATACGGGAACGTGAACGGGAACGGGAACGGGAAGTGGAGAGGGAGCGGGACACGGTATACGGTATACGGGATACGGTATACGAGAACAGGATACGGGATACGGGATGCGGGATACGGGATACGGGATACGGGATACGGGATACCGGATACGGGATACCGGATACGGGATACCGGATACGGGATACCGGATACGGGATACTGGATACGGGATACCGGATACGGGATACCGGATACGGGATACCGGATACGGGAACTGGATACTGGAACGGGATACGGGAACGGGATACGGGAATGGGATACTGGATACGGTAATGGGGTACGGGAACGGGATACGGGAAAGGGATAGGGCACGTTATACGTGAACGGGATACGGGAACGGGATACGAGAACGAGATACGGGAACTGGATAGGGTAACAGGATACGGAAACGGGATACGGAACGGAATACGGAAACGGGATACGGAAACGGGATCCGGAAACGGGATACGGAAACAGGATTCGGGAACGGGATACGAAATACGGGAACGGGATACGGAAAGGGATCCGGGAACGGGATACGGGATACGGGAACGGGGAACGGGATACGGGTACGGTATACGGGAACAGTATACGGAAACGGAATACGGAAACGGGATACGGAAACGGGATACGGAAACGGGATACGGAAACGGGATACCGAAACGGGATACGGAAACGGGATACGGAAACGGGATACGGAAACGGGATACGGAAACGGGATACGGAAACTGGATACTGAAACGGGATACGGAAACGGGATACGGGAACAGGATACGGGAACGGCTTACGGGAACGGGATACGGGAACGGGATACGGGAACGGGATACGGGAACGGGATACGGGAACGGGATATGAAAACGGGATACAGGATAAGGGAACGGGATACGGGAACGGGATATGGGAACGGGATACGGAAACGGGTTACAAGAACGAGTCACGGTATACGGGCACGGGATACGTAAACAGGATACGGAAACGGGATACCGGAACGGGATACCGGAACAGGATACCGGAACGGGATACCGGAACGAGATATCGGAACGGGATACCGGAACGGGATACCGGAACGGGATACGGGAACGGGATACGGGAACGGGACACGGGAACGGGATACGGAAACGGGATACGCGAACGGGATACGGAAACGGGATACGGGAACGGGTTATGGGAACGGGATCCGGGAAGGGGATACGGGAACGCGATTCGGGAACGGGATAGGGGAACGGGAACAGGATACGGGAACAGGATACGGGAACAGGATACGGGAACAGGATACGGGAACAGGATACGGGAACAGGATACGGGAACAGGATACGGGAACAGGATACGAGAACAGGATACGGGAACAAGATTCGGGAACAGGATACGGGAACAGGATACAGGAACAGGATACGGGAACAAGATACGGGAACAGGATACGGGAACAGGATAAGGGAACGCGATACGGAAACGGGATACGAGAACGGGAACGGGATACTGGTACGGGATAATGGTACGAGATACTGGTACGGGATACTGGTACGGAATACAGGAACGGGATACGGGAACGGGATACGGCAACAGGATACGGCAACGGGATACGGCAACGGGATACGGCAACGGGATACGGCAATGGGATACGGCAAAGGGATACGACAACGGGATACGGCAACGGGATACGGCAACGGGATACGGCAACGGGATACGCCAACGTGATACGGCAACATGATACGGAAACGGGATACGGGAACGGGATACGTGAACGGGATACGTGAACGGGATACGGGAACAGGATACGGGAACGGGATACGGGATGCGGGATACGGTAACGGGATACGGGAACAGGATACGCCAACGTGATACGGCAACGTGATACGGGAACGGGATACGGGAACGGGATACGTGAACGGGATACGTAAACGGGATACGGGAACAGGATACGGGAACGGGATACGGGATACGGGATACGGGAACGGGACACGGGAACGGCATACGGGAACGGGATACGGGAACGGGATACGGGAACGGGATACGGGAACGGGATACGGGATACGGTAACGGGATACGGTAACGGGATACGGGCACGGGGAACGGGGAACGGGATACGGGAACGGGATACGGGAATGGGATACGGGACACGGAAACGGGATACGGGAAAGGGATACCGGAAAAGGATGCGGGAACGTGATACGGGATACGGGAATGAGACACGGGAACAGCAACAGGCAAGGAATACGGGAACAGGGTACGGGATACGGGAGACGTAATCCAGAATACGGGATACGGGACACGTGATACGGGATACAGGATGCGGGATGCGGGATGCAGGATGCAGGATGCAGGATGGGGGATGCGGGATGCGGGATACAGTATACCGAAATCGGGTACAGGAACGGGATCCGGGATTCGGGAACGGGATGTTAGCTGCCTATATAAATTGAAGGCTATATAAATTGCGCATCGCGCAATACAGGCCCTCTAGTCTCTATATTATAAATCCTAAAAGATGACCCGCCGCCGCCGCCGCCGCCGCCGGAGTGACGCCCTAAATCGGTTCCTGTGCAGCCGTCTGATGAGTTATGAGGGTGATTTTTTCAGGACTTTTGGGTCCCGTGATTCAACAGGTCGTGTCAAGTTTTGGCGTCGATCCGACCGATGGTGCGGCGTCGGCACGTGCGCGCGTGCGCCATTCGTTTAACATGGGAAACGCGACATTGTGAAATCGCGAAAAATGGGCAAGTTTCGCCCGGTTCCCCGGCCGCTTGCTCGGCAAACGAGAATCGCAGCGATATGCGAGCAACACTATGTGATAGATAATCGATTGGCCTTGCGTATAGCATGTCGTCCAGAGCGATGTGCGTGCCACGTGCAAAGTTGTGACCACTTTCATGATAAAATTGGCATATTCAGGATTTAAATTGGTGCTCGGAAACCGTTCGACGTAAAAGGCTGATCCGGGCAACATTTTGCAAGCGCAGCGACCGTCTTCAAATTATATGTGTTACTCAAAGCTGTGCGACTAATATTTTGGAGTTGAAGTTGAAATGCAATATTTTTGGACAATTTAATCCTTCACACCGCCGTAACACCCAAAACGAGGACAAACTTGACCGGCAAATTTACACTGACGGATAGCACCGTTCTTGCTGACCTATATCCACCCAAAATATTCTGTAAAACGCTCATAGGTAACTTATGCTGAAGTCAAACGTAAACGATTACCAACGCTAACGTTGCGAAATAATTTCGTCGAATAAAATAGTATCGTTTAAGTTTGCCCAAGACTGCCACTGCCGCAGTCAAATTCATCAATGAGCGCATGACTAGCTGACGTCGCACCTCCCTCCCGGGGAGATTTTGTTGAAGCCGGTTGACATATTTCAGGCATGTAAACCGCTAAAATGTTTTGGCAAAGACTGCGACACGGGAAAGAGATACGGTAAGAAGATATGGGAACGAAATACGGCAACAAGATACGGAAACTGGGTACGAGAAAGGGATGCTGGAACGAGATACGGGAACAGGATACGAGAATGAGATACGTTAACTAGATATGGTAAGGAGATATCGGAACGGTTTACAAGAAACGGGAATGAGATACGGGAGCGGGATACGGGAGCGTCATAAGTGAACGGGATACGGGAACGGGATACGTGAACGTGATACGTGAACGTGATACGTGAACGGGATACGGGAACGGGATACGGGAACGGGTTACGGGAACGGGTTACGGGAACGGGTTACGGGAACGGGTTACGGGAACGGGTTACGGGAACGGGTTACGGGAACGGGCTACGGGAACGGGTTACGGGAACGGGTTACGGGAACGGGTTACAAGAACGGGTTACGGGAACGGGTTACGGGAACGGATTACGGGAAAGGGTTACGGGAACGGGTTACGGGAGCGGGATAAGAGAACGGGATACGGGATCGGGATACGTTAACAGGATACGGGAACGGAATACGGGAAAAGGATACGAGATACGGGAACGGGATATGGGAACTGGATATGGGAACAGGATACGGGAACGGGATTCCGGAACGGGATACGGGAACGGGATACGGGAACGGGATACGGGAACGGGATACGGGAACGGGATACAGGAACGGGATACGGGAACGGGATACGGGAACGGGATACGGGAAGGGGATACGGGAACGGGATACGGGAACGTCATACGGGAACGGGATATGGGAACGGGATATGGGAACGGGATATGGGAACGTGATACGGGAACGGGATACGGAAACGGGAACGGGATACGGGATACCGGATACGGGAATGGGATACGGGAATGGGATACGGGAACGGGATACGGGATATGGAACGAGATACGGGAAGGGATACGGGAACGGGATACGGGAACAGGATACGGGAACGGGATACGGGAACGGGATACGGGAACGGGATACGGGAAAGGGATACGGGAACGGGATACGGGATACGGGAACGGGATACGGAAACGGGATACGGGATACGGGAACGGGATAAGGGAACGGGATACGGGAACGGCATACGGGAACGGGATACGAGCACGGGATACAATATACGGGAACTGGATACGGAACGGGATACGGGAATGGGAAACAGGAAGCGGATTCGGAAACTGGATACGGGAGCGGGATAAAGGATACGGGATCGGATACGTGAACGGGATACGAGATACCGAAACGGGAAACGAGATACGGGATACGGGAACGGGATACGGGATACGGGATACGGGAACGGGAACGGGAACGGGATACGGGAACGGGATACGGTAACGTGATACGGTAACGTGATACGGGAACGTGATACGGGAACGTGATACTGGAACGTGATACTGGAACGGGATGCGGAAACGAGATACGGAAACGGGATACGGGAACGGGAACGGGAACGGGAACGGGAACTGGAGAGGGAGCGGGACACGGTATACGGTATACGGGATACGGTATACGAGAACAGGATACGGGATACGGGATACGGGATACGGGATACGGGATACGGGATACCGGATACGGGATACCGGATACGGGATACCGGATACGGGATACCAGATACGGGAACGGGATACGGGAACGGGATACGGGAACGGGATACGGGAACGGGATACGGGAACGGGAACGGGATACGGGAACGGGATACGGGAACGGGATACGGGAACGGGATACGGGAACGGGATACGGGAACGGGATACGGGAATGGGATACTGGATACGGGAATGGGATACTGGATACGGTAATGGGGTACGGGAACGGGATACGGGAACGGGATAGGGCACGTTATACGTGAACGGGATACGGGAACGGGATACGAGAACGAGATACGGGAACTGGATAGGGTAACAGGATACGGAAACGGGATACGGAAACGGAATACGGAAACGGGATACGGAAACGGGATACGGAAAACGGATCCGGAAACGGGATACGGAAACAGGATGCGGGAACGGGATACGAGATACGGGAGCGGGATACGGAAAGGGATCCGGGAACGGGATACGGGATACGGGAACGGGGAACGGGATACGGGTACGGTATACGGGAACAGTATACGGAAACGGGATACGGAAACGGGATACGGAAACGGGATACGGAAACGGGATACGGAAACGGGATACGGAAACGGGATACGGAAACGGGATACGGAAACGGGATACGGAAACGGGATACGGAAACGGGATACGGAAACTGGATACTGAAACGGGATACGGGAACGGGATACGGGAACGGGATACGGGAACGGGATACGGGAACGGGATACGGGAACGGGATACGGGAACGGGATACGGGAATGGGATACGGGAACGGGATACATGAAAGGGATACGGGAACGGGATACGGGAACGGGATACGGGAACGGGATACGGGAACGGGATACGTGAACGGGATACGGGAACGGGATACGGGAACGGGATACGGGAATGGGATACTGGATACGGTAATGGGTTACGGGAACGGGATACGGGAACGGGATAGAGCACGTTATACGTGAACGGGATACGGGAACGGGATACGAGAACGAGATACGGGAACTGGATAGTGTAACAGGATACGGAAACGGGATACGGAAACGGAATACGGAAACGGGATACGGAAACGGGATAAGGAAACGGGATACGGAAACGGGATCCGGAAACGGGATACGGAAACAGGATACGGGAACGGGATACGAGATACGGGAACGGGATACGGAAAGGGATCCGGGAACGGGATACGGGATACGGGATACGGGAACGGGGAACGGGATACGTGTACGGTATAAGGGAACAGCATACGGAAACGGGATACGGAAACGGGATACGGAAACGGGATACGGAAACGGGATACGGAAACGGGATACGGAAACGGGATACGGAAACGGGATACGGAAACGGGATACGGAAACGGGATACGGAAACGGGATACGGAAACGGGATACGGAAACGGGATACGGAAACTGGATACTGAAACGGGATACGGAAACGGGATACGGGAACGGGATACGGGAACGGGATACGAGAACGGGATACGGGAACGGGATACGGGAACGGGATACGGGAACGGGATATGAAAACGGGATACAGGATAAGGGAACGGGATACGGGAACGGGATATGGGAACGGGATACGGAAACGGGTTACAAGAACGAGACACGGTATACGGGCACGGGATACGTAAACAGGATACGGAAACGGGATACCGGAACGGGATACCGGAACGGGATACCGGAACGGGATACCGGAACGGGATACCGGAACGGGATACCGGAACGGGATACGGGAACGGGACACGGGAACGGGATACGGAAACGGGATACGCGAACGGGATACGGAAACGAGGTACGGGAACGGGTTATGGGAACGTGATCCGGGAAGGGGATACGGGAACGCGATTCGGGAACGGGATAGGGGAACGGGAACAGGATACGGGAACAGGATACGGGAACAGGATACGGGAACAGGATACGGGAACAGGATACGAGAACAGGATACGGGAACAAGATTCGGGAACAGGATACGGGAACAGGATACAGGAACAGGATACGGGAACAAGATACGGGAACAGGATACGGGAACAGGATAAGGGAACGCGATACGGAAACGGGATACGAGAACGGGAACGGGATACTGGTACGGGATAATGGTACGAGATACTGGTACGGGATACTGGTACGGAATACAGGAACGGGATACGGGAACGGGATACGGCAACGGGATACGGCAACGGGATACGGCAACGGGATACGGCAACGGGATATGGCAATGGGATACGGCAAAGGGATACGACAACGGGATACGGCAACGGGATACGACAACGGGATACGGCAACGGGATACGCCAACGTGATACGGCAACATGATACGGGAACGGGATACGGGAACGGGATACGTGAACGGGATACGTGAACGGGATAGGGAACAGGATACGGGAACGGGATACGGGATGCGGGATACGGTAACGGGATACGGGATACGGGAACGGGATACGGGAACGGGATACGGGAACGGGATACGGGAACGGGATACGGGAACGGGATACGGGAACGGGATACTTGAACGGGATACGGGAACGGGATACGGGAACGGGATACGGTAACGGGATACGGTAACGGGATACGGGCACGGGGAACGGGATACGGGAACGGGATACGGGAACGGGATACGGGAACGGGATACGGGACACGGAAACGGGATACGGGAAAGGGATACCGGAAAAGGATGCGGGAACGTGATACGGGATACGGGAATGAGACACGGGAACAGCAACAGGCAAGGAATACGGGAACAGGGTACGGGATACGGGAGACGTAATCCAGAATACGGGATACGGGACACGTGATACGGGATACAGGATGCGGGATGCGGGATGCAGGATGCAGGATGCAGGATGGGGGATGCGGGATGCGGGATACAGTATACCGAAATCGGGTACAGGAACGGGATCCGGGATTCGGGAACGGGATATTAGCTGCCTATATAAATTGAAGGCTATATAAATTGCGCATCGCGCAATACAGGCCCTCTAGTAAATCCTAAAAGATGACCCGCCGCCGCCGCCGCCGCCGCCGCCGCCGCCGCCGCCGGAGTGACGCCCTAAATCGGTTCCTGTGCAGTCGTCTGATAAGTTATGAGAGTGATTTTTTCAGGACTTAAGGGTCCCGTGATTCAACAGCTCATATCAAATTTTCAGCTTAAAAAGACCGAAGGTGCGGCGTCGGCACGTGCGCGCGTGCGCCATTCGTTTAACATGGGAAACGCGACATTGTGAAATCGCGAAAAATGGGCAAGTTCCGAGCGGTTCCCCGGCCGCTTGCTCGGCAACCGAAAGTCCCAGCGATATACGAGCAACACTATGTGATAGATAATCGATTGGCCTTGCGTATAGGATGTCGTCCAGAGCGATGCGCGTGCCACGTGCAAAGTTGTGACCACTTTCATGATAAAATTGGCATATTCAGGATTTAAATTGGTGCTCGGAAACCGTGCGACGTAGAAGGCTGAACCGGGCACCATTTTGCAGGCGCAGCGACCGTCTGCAAATTATATGTGTTACTCAAAGCTGTGTGACTAATATTTTGGAGTGGGATTTGAAATGCAATATTTTTGGACAATTTAATCCTTCACACCGCCGTAACTCCCAAAACGAGGACAAACTTGTCCGGCAAATTTACACCGACGGATAGCGCCGTTCTTGCTGACCTATATCCACCCAAAATATTATGTAAATCGCTCATAGGTAACTTATGCTGAAGTCAAACGTAAACGATTACCGACGCTAACGTTGCGAAATAATTGCGTCGAATAAAATACATCATTTAAGTTTGCCCAAGACTGACACCGCCGCAGTCAAATTCATCAATGAGCGCATGACTAGCAGACGTCGCACCTCCCTCCCGGGGAGATTTTGTTGAAGCCGGTTGACATATTTCAGGCATATAAACCGCTAAAATGTTTTGGCAGAGACTGCGACACGGGAACGAGATACGGTAAGAAGATATCGGAACGAAATACGGCAACAAGATATGGAAACTGGGTACGAGAAAGGGATGCTGGGAAGAGATACGGGAGCAGGATACGGGAATGAGATGCGGTAACTAGATATGGTAAGGAGATATCGGAACAGTGTACGAGATACGGGATTGAGATACGGGAGCGGGATACGGGAGCGGGATACGGGAGCGGGATTAGGAACGGGATACGGGAACGGGATACGGGAACGGGATAGGGAACAAGATACGGGAACGGGATACGGGAACGGGATACGGGAACGGGATACGGGAACGGGATACGGGAACGGGATACGGGAACGGGATACGGGAACGGGATACGGGAACGGGAACGGGATACGGGAACGGGATACGGGATCGGGAACGGGATAATGAATACGGAATACGATATACGGAATACGGAATACGAAATACGGGAAACGGCTAGCATATATAAATTAGCTGGCGATTTAAATTGCGCATCGCGCAATACAGGCCCTCTAGTCTCTATATTATAAATCCTAAAAGATGACCCGCCGCCACCGCCCCTATACAACTGTTGTGCTTTATTCCCTATACAACTGCTTTCTTACCGTTGAAAGGACCAGGGTATCCTCAGATCGTCTAGGGGCCCCTCCGACCTTTTCAGCGCCCTTCCGACCTGTTTAGGGACTCATGTGGGATCCGCGAAAGATATGATGTGGAGTGGGTGATCTCTATCTCTATATTATAAATCTCTATCTCTATATTATAAATCCTAAAAGATGACCCGCCGCCGCCGCCGCCGCCGCCGCCGCCGGAGTGACGCCCTAAATCGGTTCCTGTGCAGTCGTCTGATGAGTTATGAGAGTTATTTTTTTCAGGAATTTTGGGTTCCGTGATTCAACAGGTCGTATTAAATTTTCAGCTTAATAAGACCAAAGGTGCGGTGTCGGCGCGTGCGCGCGTGCGCCATTCGTTTAACATGGGGAACGCGACATTCGGAAATCGCGAAAAACGGGCAAGTTTCTCGCGGTTCCCCGGTCACTTGCTCGGCAACCAAGAGTCGCAGCGGTACGCGAGCAACACTATGTGATAGATAATCGATTGGCCTGGCGTATAAAATGTTGTTGAGAACAATGCGCGTGCCACGTGCAAAGTTGTGACCACTTTAATGATAAAATTGGCCTATTCAGGATTTAAATTGGTGCTCGGAAACTGTTCAACGTAGAACGCTGATCCGGGCACCAATTTGCAGGCGCAGTGACCCTGTTCAAATTATATTTGTTACTCAAAGCTGTGAGACTAATATTTTGGCGTTCAAGTTGAAATGCAATATTTTTGGACCATTTAATGCTTCACACCGCCGTAACACCCAAAATAAGGACAAACTTGACCGGAAAATTTACACAGACGGGTAGCGCCGTTCTTGCTGACCTATATCCACCCAAAATATTTTGCTAATCGCTCATAGGTAACTTATGCAGAAGTCAAACGTAAACGATTACCGAAGCTATGCGCCAGTCGGGCGCCGGCCGGCGGCCGGCGATAGCTCCCTCACGCAATAACGTAACGTCGGGCTCGTTGGCTTGCGTAGTCTGCCCCCGGCGATAGCTGCCGCCCGCAATAACGTAACGCCCGGCTCGCTCGTGGTAGGTACAGATATTATCGTGAGTCATTTATAATGCGTGTATATTATGTAATACTACCACACACTGCGATCGTTTAATTTTGCCCAAGGCTGACACTGCTTCAGTCAAATTCATCCATGAGCGCATGACTAGCTGACGTCGCACCTCCTTCGCGAAGAGATTTTGTGGAAGCCGGTTGACAGATTTCAGGCATTTAAACCGCTAGAATGTTTTGGCAGAGACTGCGATGCGGCAACGAGATACGGTAATAAGATATGGAACGAAATACGGCAACAAGATACGGAAACTGGGTACGAGAAAGGGATGCTGGAACTAGATACGGGAACAGGACACGGGAATGAGATACGGGAACTAGATATGGTAAGGAGATATCGGAACGGAGTACGAGATACGGGAATGAAATACGGGAGCGGGATACGGGAACGGGATACAGTAACTGGATACGGAATCTGATTAAAGTATCCCGGATACGCGAACGGTATACCGGATACGGGATCAGAATACGGAAACGGGATACGGGAACGGGATATAAGATGTCGAGATATACGCGATATACGGGAACTGGATACGGAACGGGAAACCGGAAGGGGTTTCAGAAACTGGATACGGGAGCGGGATAAAGGATATGGGATCGGATACGTGAAGGGGATACGAGATACGGAAACGGGAAACGAGATACGGGATACTCCAACGGGATACGGGAACGGGATACGGGATACGGGAACGGGATACGGGATACAGGAACGGGATACAAGAACGGGATACGGGGACGGGATACGGGAACGGGATACGGGAACGGGATACGGGAACGGGATACGGGAACGGGATACGGGAACGGGATACGGGAACGGGATACAGGAACGGGATACGGGAACGGGATACGGGAACTGGATACGGGATACGGGAACGGGATACGGAAACGGGGTATGGGAACTGGATGCGAGAACAGGATACGGGAACAGTATACGGGATACGGGCACGGGATACAGAAACGGAAACATGTTACGGGAACGGGATACGGGAACGGGATACGGGAACGGGATAGGGAACGGGATACGGGAACGGGATACGGGAACGGGATACGGGAACGGGATACGGGAACGGGATACGGGAACGGGATACGGGAACGGGATACGGGAATGGGATACGGGAACGGGATACGGGAAACGGGAACGGGATACTGGAAACGGCAACGGGATACGGGAACAGGATACGGCAACGGGATACGGGAACGGGATACAGGAACGGGATACAGGAACGGGATACAGGAACGGGATACAGGAACGGGATACGGAAATGGGATGCGGGATACGGGAACGGGATACGGAAAAGAGATACGGGAACGGGATACGGGAACGGGATACGAGAACTGGATACGGGAACGGAATACGGGAACGGGATACGGGAACGGAATACGGTAACAGTATACAGGAACGGGGAAACGGGATACGGTAACGGGATACGGTAACGGGATACGGTAACGGGATACAGTAACGGGATACGGTAACGGGATACGGTAACGGGATACGGTAACGGGATACGGTAACGGGATACGGTAACGGGATGCGGTAACGGGATACGGGATACGGGAACGGGTTGGGATACGTAATACGTAATACGTAATACGGAATACGGAATACAGAATACAGAATACGGAATACGAGAAACGAGATACGGAATATGTAATACGGAATAATAAATACGGAATACTGAATACGGAATACGGAATACGGAATACTGAATACGGAATACTGAATACGGAATACTGAATACGGAATACTGAATACGGAATACTGAATACGGAATACTGAATACGGAATACTGAATACGGAATACTGAATACGGAATACTGAATACGGAATACTGAATACGGAATACTGAATACGGAATACTGTATACGGAATACTGAATACGGAATGCGGGACACTGGAAACGGATAGCATATATAAATAAGCTGGCTATATAAATTGCGCATCGCGCAATAAAGGCCATCTAGTCTCTATATTATAAATCCTAAAAGATGACCCGCCGCCGCCGCCGCCGCCGCCGCCGCCGGAGTGACGCCCTAAATCGGTTCCTGTGCAGTCGTCTGATGAGTTATGAGAGTTATTTTTTCAGGAATTTTGGGTTCCGTGATTTAACAGGTCTTATTAAATTTTCAGCTTAATAAGACTAAAGGTGCGGTGTCGGCGCGTGCGCGCGTGCGCCATTCGTTTAACATGGGGAACGCGACATTCGGAAATCGCGAAAAACGGGCAAGTTCCTCGCGGTTCCCCGGTCACTTGCTCGGCAACCAAGAGTCGCAGCGGTACGCGAGCAACACTATGTGATAGATAATCGATTGGCCTGGCGTGTAAAATGTTGTTGAGAACAATGCGCGTGCCACGTGCAAAGTTGTGACCACTTTAATGATAAAATTGGCCTATTCAGGATTTAAATTGGTGCTCGGAAACTGTTCAACGTAGAACGCTGATCCGGGCACCAATTTGCAGGCGCAGTGACCCTCTTCAAATTATATTTGTTACTCAAAGCTGTGAGACTAATATTTTGGCGTTCAAGTTGAAATGCAATATTTTTGGACCATTTAATGCTTCACACCGCCGTAACACCCAAAAAAAGGACAAACTTGACCGGAAAATTTACACAGACGGGTAGCGCCGTTCTTGCTGACCTATATCCACCCAAAATATTTTGCTAATCGCTCATAGGTGACTTATGCAGAAGTCAAACGTAAACGATTACCGAAGCTATGCGCCAGTCGGGCGCAGGCCGGCGGCCGGCGATAGCTCCCTCACGCAATAACGTAACGTCGGGCTCGTTGGCTTGCGTAGTCTGCCCCCGGCGATAGCTGCCGCCCGCAATAACGTAACGCCCGGCTCGCTCGTGGTAGGTACAGATATTATCGTGATTTATTTATAATGCGTGTATATTATGTAATACTACCACACGCTGCGATCGTTTAATTTTGCCTAAGGCTGACACTGCTTCAGTCAAATTCATCCATGAGCGCATGACTAGCTGACGTCGCACCTCCTTCGCGAAGAGATTTTGTGGAAGCCGGTTGACAGATTTCAGGCATTTAAACCGCTAGAATGTTTTGGCAGAGACTGCGATGCGGCAACGAGATACGGTAATAAGATACGGAACGAAATACGGCAACAAGATACGGAAACTGGGTACGAGAAAGGGATGCTGGAACTAGATACGGGAACAGGACACGGGAATGAGATACGGGAACTAGATATGGTAAGGAGATATCGGAACGGTGTACGAGATACGGGAATGAAATACGGGAGCGGGATACGGGAACGGGATACGGTAACTGGATACGGGATCTGATTAAAGTATACCGGATACGCGAACGGTATACCGGATACGGGATCAGAATACGGAAACGGGATACGGGAACGGGATATAAGATGTCGGGATATACGCGATATACGGGAACTGGATACGGAACGGGAAACTGGAAGGGGTTTCGGAAACTGGATACGGGAGCGGGATAAAGGATATGGGATCGGATACGTGAAGGGGATACGAGATACGGAAACGGGAAACGAGATACGGGATACTCCAACGGGATACGGGAACGGGATACGGGATACGGGAACGGGATACGGGAACGGGATACGGGAACGGGATACGGGAACGGGATACGGTAACGGGATACGGTAACGGGATACGGTAACGGGATACGGTAACGGGATACGGTAACGGGATACGGTAACGGGATACGGTAACGGGATACGGTAACGGGATACTGTAACGGGATACGGGATACGGGAACGGGTTGGGATACGTAATACGTAATACGTAATACGGAATACGGAATACAGAATACAGAATACGGAATACGAGAAACGAGATACGGAATATGTAATACGGAATAATAAATACGGAATACTGAATACGGAATACGGAATACGGAATACTGAATACGGAATACTGAATACGGAATACTGAATACGGAATACTGAATACGGAATACTGAATACGGAATACTGAATACGGAATACTGAATACGGAATACTGAATACGGAATGCGGGACACTGGAAACGGATAGCATATAGAAATAAGCTGGCTATATAAATTGCGCATCGCGCAATAAAGGCCATCTAGTCTCTATATTATAAATCCTAAAGTCTCTATTTTATAATCTCTATTATAAATCTCTATATTATAAATCTCTATATTATAAATCCTAAAAGATGACCCGCCGCCGCCGCCGCCGCCGCCGGGGTGACGCCCTAAATCGGTTCCTGTGCAGCTGTCTGATTAGTTATGAAGGTGATTTTTTCAGCACTTTTTGGACTCGTGATTCAACAGGTCGTATCAAGTTTTGGTGTCGAAAAAAAAAATTGCAAAAGGTACCCACCTTTTCCTAATTTCTAGGCTATACCATGTCAAAAACTAAATCATAAACAAACATTTGCATGACCTCCGCATGTCCCAAATATCACTGTCGCATCGTCGCCGCTTTATTCCACATCATGCTTTATACACAATAATACCTAATGCAAAATCAAAATAAATGTTCTATTCGCTTACAAAAGTGAAACGTAAAGTCATTAATGCTTTTGGAACTTGGAATTTGCAATTATAATAAATATTATAAATCTCATTTTATAATCAAAATAAACAACACGCGTGTCCAATTGGCTCACATTCACATTCGGAAATACATTCGCGGACTATTTGGATTGGCTTCAAAATTGGTACACAGATAGATCACGACCTGGTAAAATCTTAGAGCCGCACATTTCAAATCAAAGGAGTTAGAGCAGGTCATATGTTTAAGGTCAAACAGCAGGCTATTCTGATGTGCATGACAATTGGTACACAGGTAGAGCATGACCTCCCTATCACGCTCATAAAATCTTGGAGTCTCACATTCAAAATCAAAGGAGTTAGACAAAGGAGTCGACACTTCCCTTTAATGAGTGATTGAATCAAAATTAAATCATTCATTATGGTAATGTTGAGTGATTGAATCATGATTGAATCATTCATTATGGTAATGTTGAGTGATTGAATCATGATTGAATCATTCATTATGGTAATGTTGAGTGATTGAATCATGATTGAATCATTCATTATGGTCCGTGAATCACTGTGAATCGACTCATGACAAATATGAATCATTGACAAGTCTGCTCTGACGTCATCCAGCATGACGGGGAATTTTACCACCCCTGCCCAGGTGTGCTGACCTCTGACCTCGACTGCTAATGACGCACGAGGTGGCGTGCAGGCGACACGTGCGGCGGTGCCAGGCCGGCGGGGCGGGGCGGGGCCATACATCACACCTCTCTCACGTCAGGTGTGCAGGCGGGGTCAGGGTGTGGCGGCCGACGGACCGGGCCGGGCCACCTGTACGTCTGCGCCGTCCATCACCCGGGACCGAGCGCTCCGAAACAAATGACGACACCAGCCGGACATTCCTGGCGCGTATGCAGGGGATTTGAACAATCTAATCGAGAAAATGGAAAAATCTAACCGAGTTCAGAAAATGCCTATTTCAAGGCGCAAGGGAGCCAGAAAGTGTGTGAATACTTCCGACGAGAAGAAAGAGGAGAAGAGAGAAGATAATAGAGAAAAGAAGGTAGATGCTGAGAGAGAAGAGGATAGTGAAGAGAAGAGATGTGTGATGAGAGAAGAAAAGAGATAGGATAAGAGTGAAGATAATATAGAAGAGAAGATAGAAAAGAAGATAGCAGAGACAATAGAAGAGAAGATAGGAGTTATGATTGAAGAGAAGCTGAATAAGACAATTGAACAGATGATAGAAAGGAAGATACAACATATACAAAAGATACTAGAGAAAATAGAAGAAAAGATAGACGAGATCATCGGAGAGATGATAGAAGACAAGATAGAAGAGATATTAAGAAGTATGATGGAAGGGAAGATGAGAAGGGAAGAGGGAAGAAGGGAAGAGAAGATGGAAGAAACATAGATTAAAAGATAGGAGAGAAGATATAAGAGCATGGAGTAGCGAGCAGCTTGGAGAGATGATAGAAAAGTTGATAGAAGAGAAGATAGAGAAAAAAGATAGAGGAGAAGAAATAAGAGAACAGAGAAGAGAAGAGAGACGGTTGGATAACTGTACAAGATAGGAATATAAAACACATCCAAGGTAGGCAGAGGCATCGGATTCCCGGAGAGCAGGAACATTGTGTTGCCTTATCGAACAGGTTCAGTGTCCTGGAGCCTGCCGATGAACCTGAGAAGGAGAAGATTAGATATCTGATGATCGGTGATTCGCGGCTGAGGCCCCTTGGTTAAGTGTTTTGTGGGAGGGGTGTGCTGTCAAACCAGGAGTGAAAGTGTCCGATCTTGGTCCTATTATCCAGGACGAGCTACGTGCGTGCGATCCCGAAACGATCATCGTACAAGTGGGGGTCAATGACGTTGGACCGAGGCGCAGCGTACAGCTTGTGGACGAATATCGGAAACTGCTGCAGACGCTGAAGGAGGCTAGGAAACCTATCGTCATCACTGGGATCCTCCCTCGAGCTGCAGTCGGCACGGAGTGGTGCTCCAGAGCCCTGTCAGCAAACCACTCTGTGAGTAAGCTATGATCGGCTATGGAGTTTGAGCTTGTCGACCTGTGGGATAACTTTTATGGCAGCGACGTGTACTACATGAGGGATGGTTTGCATTTATCGGATGAGGGGGCGACAGTACTGGGGGCTGCATACGCACGCAAGGGTGATTCCGGGAAACTAGGCGGGGGGGGGGGGGGGGGTTAGATGACACAGCTAAAAGGGCATCGAGAAGTAGGCAATGGTGAAGGTTCAACTGATACGGGAACGCATCAAAGTTATCATAGCTGTAGCAGTAGTAGCAGTGGTAGAGAGAGACCTAAATGTAATATTGTATGTATAATGTTAAATGCACAGAGCATTAGATAACAATTTGATGAGTTCAGATGCTATGTTGGTATTAAAGAAACGGATATTATTTGTGTAACAGAGACATGGGTTAGTGAGGAATTTTGTGGTGATAGGCTACAGGACTTCGAACTACAAGGTTACAACATGTTTTCGTACTGTAGGAAATCACGGCAGGGTGGCGTTTTAGGTGTTTTTATACGTCAACAGTTTGTACGGTGCTATGAGGGTTTGCCATTAAACATTCAAACATTCCATTCCATCCATTTAAGGGATTGTACGGGTTTTTCCCAGAATAATTGAGTTACGTAGTAAAACTTACTTATAAAGGTGGTAGAAGTCACACGGTAGTCACATTTTTATGGAAATTACCTCTTCTGCACGTAAGGACATTTCAAAGTGCGCGGTGATGCCACCGCGTACTTTCTGCAGTACTGGCTGAGGCAGGGCCAGTCATCTCTTTTATGTTAACGAAAACACCTCACTATGGCATATTTCCGGTCACAATAAGCAATATATGATAAAATAAACTTGTTTTTTTTCCAACGACAGCAGCAGTTACCTAGTTTTCCCATAAAATTCGATATTTTTCATGAATTTTCATGCCACAAAATTAATACGCCACCACCAAATTATCAACGCTAAAGGCCACAAGGAAAAAACCCACAAAACCCACAAAACCCGAACGAAAAGTATGTAGTAATACAGAGTCCCGTAAGAATTGAATTTAATCATCTTTTTGTGATCCAGTGTAGGAATTGCAGATAATTCAAAGCTCTAAAATTTATGAAAAACGATTAAACGCATGGCATTTCTTGCCTGGCCTAGAGCGTCTTGAATTTAGTAACTCCTACAATCGTCATCCAGATGGCAAAGAGCGTAAGAATTGTCACGATTGCCAAGGTGGTCTTGAAAAAGGCTGTATAAACTATAAAAAAGGCTGCCAGCGGCAGCTTGCTTCTGATTTGGTAACCGCTATTTTGTCTCAGCCGCGCACATTACTGCACCATCGAATTTGATGCAGATGCTAAGATGAAAAAGTGGTGGACAGTAATGCCGATCAAGTACTTGTTATGAGAGACGGTACAAGTCTCGAAAAACGTCAAAGTTATAACGCTGATAATTGCTGAAATAATGGACTAAATGAGCATTGAGGTCCCTATATGTCTTAAACGTGTTTAAAGCTCATACAACTGCAAAAGAGTGTATTTCCTTGCAGGACGGAAACCCGTATAATCCCTTTAAAAGCGCAGGACGTAGAATCAATTTGGATAGACGTTAAAATTGGTGCAGGTAATATGGATAACTTTAGGGATAACATTAGGATAGGGATAACTTTAGGGATAACACACAGGTAATAGGGATAACGGCCACCTTAAAGGTGGCCGTCCACTGCGCACACACGCCTAACGACCTAACGGCCGAATTTCAGGACGCGCCGACTACGCGCCGACTACGCGCCGACTACGCGCGTAGTACCGGCCTAACGACCGAATTATGCACCGAATGTGTGACGCCATGACTGACCAAAAGTGTATTAAAATGCGCAAGTTTTAGGTATTACTGAAGTTAAAAACGTTTTAGGTTAATTATTTATGCGTACCACGGAAATGTTAGTAATATTTAACACTAAAGCACGTGCAATAAGGCGAATACAAATTATAAATGCCTCAAAGCTTTTAAGTTCTTGAGCCGGCACTAAGGTCACGTAAATAAGCAGAAATATAAACAAACCATTCAACGTTCTGTAAATTGGAGAATTAGGAGAAATAGGCGTGTACATTTGTGTTGTTGTGGCCACATGTTCTGAATAATTTCAGCAAAAATAAAGTAGCGTTCTACTACGGAGAAGACAGCTTCCGAAGATTATCGCCATAAATAACATTGTTGTTCACTACAATACAAAGTTTGAAGCCCTGGAAACACCAATGCTATGGTAGGGTTATGACATTTACCTACTTCACAGCGCGAAATGATGTATTTCTCGCAAAATTTGCGATAAGATCTTCCAGGTGCAGCGTGCAGGTAAGCTTTCTTCACGCCTAACGACCGGAAAGTTCAGCATTTCCAACTTCTGCGCGCCTACTCAGCGCCGAATGACGCGCCGACAACGCGCCGAAAAAGTCAGCTGAACACGCCTAATCGCGCATTCGGTCGTTAGGCGACAAGTCAGCGCGCTTCCCATAGGCCCCCATGTTAAATTCAGCCGTTAGGCGATTAGGCGAGTGCAGTGGACGGCGACCTTAACCCGCGCACTGCAGGGGCTTTGCGCCGAACACGAACTGCAGGGGGGGGGGGGGTGATTTCCGCCCCCCCTGAGATGTCGAAAACTACGCTACGTAGCGAGAATCGGAAAAAGCATTTGATGGCTTGATACATGTTTTATCAAAAGTATTTCAGTGTTCTTTTAGTTCAGGATAAAATTGAGGTCACCAGAGGTCATCAAAGGTCAAATTTTCCAGTTGTTTCCTGTTTTAGGACATTGCTCCAGAAATTCCCATATATCTCAGAAACGATGCTAGTTAGAAACAAACGGAAAAAAGTAAACGCCAGCCAGTGAAATTTGCAATCGCAATGGCGTCCTTAGATTTGATCTCAGGTCAATATTTGAGGCTCCAGAGGTCAAAAAATATAAAAATTCCGTTTTTTGCAAAATCATTGTTATGCTATTAACCTTTTACTTAATAAAGATAACGAAAAACTGTTTACGCCATTGTCTTTATCTTGTCAAGGCGCTTCGAATGATATACATGGTGATCTTATGAAGTCAACTTAACAATTTGAGCTCAGGTCAAGGTCAAGTGGTGACCCAAGTAGGGCATGCTGCATATGGGTAGACGTATATTGACGAGACAAACACATTGATGTCTGTTTCACTTCTCTATCTTCATTATGTCGGGAGTTATTGACAAAAAAGTGATGGTGACCTCGCATGACCTCAAATGACCCAATAGGAGTTACTGAACAAAAATTACACTTGGATTATCAAGAATATCCTATAATAACATGATCCAGAAGTATTTGGACTAATATCATGCATATCCTTGAAATAGGAGGCATTTGTATATTTCCCCATTTACTTATTATGGGAGGTTACGAAATTGACCTGATCTTAAGTCACCAATATCAAAATTCCGAGATGAACGAATTGTAAGTACTTATACCCTCATTACATCCTGTAAGTTTCAAACTGATCGGTGAAAAACTCTGGCTTTGGCACAACTGCAAACATTTTTGGAGGTGGGGTCACTTGACCTGGTCTAATGACCTGACCTGAGATGACCCGAGGTTATTTTTTTTTAAAGTGTGCGCAATTGATGTCCTAACAGGTGTGCCAAAAGCCGGCGGCGCTGCGCGCCGCCGTTTTTTCGCTATCTTTGACAAACCTGGGGGGGGGGGGGGGGGGGGGGGCGGCGGCGGAAATCAAGTGCGAGGGTTAAGAATAGGAGCATTCTACAGACCAGGTAATCTTTTGAGAATGCCTCAAGTTGAAGCAGACTGCGTGATCTGCGAATAAATTTTATAAGAATTTTAAAACACATTGCCTGATCATGGGGATTTCCATTTACGAGGATATGAAGGTATAGGGTAAAGACCAACGAGTGTATGATGTTTAGGCAACTTTTTGAAGAGGAACTTTTTATGCATGAGTTTGTCACTAAACCAACTATATATGTTCAATTCTTGACCTAGTTTTCTCTAACAACAGATAACTAGTGAGTGATGTAACCATCGGTGAGGGTCTCGGTAAAAGCGATCATAGTATAGTAAACTTTAATATCTCACCTAATGTTAGCCTCAAAGATAATCTCCTGGTTCCAAATTTTAATCAAGCAGACTTTGACAAAATGAGAAATGTACTAGCCCAGATAGATTGGAACAGTGAGTTTGCAAGATTAGATGCATGTGAATCTAAGATTATTTTAAGACTATAATGAAAGCAACTCATAGTGCACACATACCATTTAAGTATAAACGTAATATAAAAAACGACAGACCTCCCTGGCTTACACCAGAAGTTAGAATTGCCATCAAAATGAAAAGATTTTTAAAAAAATGAAGGGATCACAAATTGAGTCAAATAAGAGAAGTTACCAAAGCAGTAGGGACGAGGTTAAGAGAAGAGTCAGGGCAGCAAAAAGAGCAAAGGAAATAGACTTGGCAAGGAATTGCATTGCCGACAGTAACATATTTTTTCGTTTTTACTAAATGAATAACGTTTCAAAAAGTATTGATCCACTTAAAGCAAATGATATGTTGGTAAGTAAAGATAACGAGTTAGTGGAATTGTTGAGTATTCAGTTCAGTTCCGTTTTTACAATCGAGGACCAAAGTGGTATCGCATTACTTCATCCTCCGCCAGTAACGGAGTAAACTTTGGGAGAGTTGGGCAATATAAGTAGTGATTTAGTTAGATTTTATTTAAAAAAGATAAAACCTAATAAGGCGGAGGGACCAGATACTATATATGCAAAGGTTTGAAAAGAATGTGAAAGAGAGATATCTGTTCCATTGACTATACTATTTTCCAGATCAGATCACAGATAAAAGAAACAAAGATTCCACTTGACTGGAGGATTGCAAACGTAGTTCCTATATTTCAAAAGGGGAATAAAAGTAAGGTAGAAAATTATAGACCTGTCAGTCTTACCTCTTTAGTTTGCAAACTACTGGAATCAATCATTCATTAACCCTCGCTCTACGGGAGCTTTTTCACATTCGCCCTACGTGGGGCTGGGGGGGGGGGGGGGCTGACAGGCCCCCCTGTTAACTTCCAAGCCAAGCAACTTAGAGCAATGCGGTAAGAACCATAGGCGTAACCATCTTCCGAAAGTAGGTGGGGACGGAGGCACTTTGAATTCAATTATTTCCATGCAACGCCCATAGGCGTAATGTTAAAATCCAAAAATGTTACTGGGGACTGATCCCCAGTGACCCCAGTAATGGTTACGCGCCTGGTAAGAACCAGCATGTTGCCTGTCATGAGAGGAATCTAACGGTTTGCGATTTTTAGTTTTCAGGTCAACGGGTGACCTACCAGGTCAAGTGAATGACCTCGGATTTACCACGTCCAGAACAGCTATTTTGCTCTTCAGAAAACCTCAAAATTAGAAATTGATAAATGTAAATAAAAGGGTATGTTCGTAGACCAGTTTGGCTGCGAAATACAGAAAAGGTAATTATTTGTTCGTATCTTGTCAAAAAAAGTCAAAAAAGTTATTAAAAAACGACGTCATGAGTTTCTTACACTTAAGGAGCCATCAATCAGTCAAAAATTAAGATATTGCTTTGAAATTTGGTATGCGTATTATCCATACATAGTGCTCTCACATATTATCCGTTTAAAAAAAACATCTTCGAACATTTTAATTTTGTGGGGATTTTTCCCAAAAAATCAGTTTTTTATTTTATTGGTCAAAAACCCAAAATTTTGAAAATCCGAGATTGCCATTTTAAAGACAATGCCAATTTGTATCTTTGGTGAATTGTGTTTGAATTTGCGTTTAAAACTCTGTTTTCTACTATTTTTGCAAATATTTACCGTTTTCCACCAGCACGACGTCATCAAAACATGATTAAATCCTAAAATACTCAACCAATTTAAGTTAAATTTTGACAACATACGTATAATTGTTGTAAAACCAGCTACTTAAAATTTCAGCAAGATTCGCCGTATGTGTAAAATGTTATTCAAGAAAAATCTCAAAGGGTCCTGTCAGGACCAATGGCGACCAGAACCTTGTGGCGAGGGTTAAAGATAAAACAGTAGAATACTTAGATGAATATAAAATCATTAGGGACACTCAGCATGGTTTCAAGAAGGGTTATTCGTACTTGACCAACCTTCTGCAGTTTTTGGATGTGGCAACGGATAGTTTTGATAGCCGTTAACAGTTTGATGTAGCGTATCTTGATTTTAGTAAAGCTTTTGATAAGGTTCCCCATAAAAGATTAGGATTACAACTGAAATGCCACGAAATAAGCGGCAAGACGCTTGCTTGTATCGAGTTTTGGCTCTCAGGACATCAGCAAAGATTTGTACTAAATGGGGTTAACTCTGAATGGAGAGATGTGCTTAGTGGGTGCCTCAAGGCTCAGTTTCAGGCCCATTGTTATTTTTAATATTCATAAATACAATCGAGAATGGTTTCAGGGGTATGAGCATTCATAAATACAATCGATAATGGTGTAGACAGTAAAGTGATAACAAATTCAGACATTTTTGCAGGGTTATTAGGGAAGTAACGACCAGGATCTTTTCCAGTCGGATCTGGATAGGTTGGTTGAATGGTCAGAAACATGGCAAATGGAATTTAATATTAACAAATGTAAAGTTGTGCATGTAGGCCGAGTAAAAAGAAGAACTTCGTACAAAATGGAGGGACAGGAGATGTCACAGACGGTAATGGAAAGGGAACTAGGGGTAATGGTTAACAGTAAGCTGTCAGCATCTGATCAGGTAACCGAAGCTAGACAAAAGGCGCCAAGGATGCTTGGTGCCATTTACAGGAATGTTTCTTATAAATGTGCTGAGGTGATAACTAAACTTTATTGTGCATTTGTTAGACCGCATTTAGAGTAGTGTTCAAGCTTGGTCTCCAACGTATGAGAAAGATTGTTGGTTTCTAGAAAGGGTTCAAAAAAGGGCAAGTCAAATGGTTAACGGTATTAGTAATTTAGAATATGAGGATAGGCTTAAGACATTGGATATGTTCTCACTTAAATACAGAAGATTGAGGGGATCTCATTGAAGTTTTTGAGCTTGTAAATGGTCAACAGATTGGGTATTTAAATAACTTATTTAATGCACCCCGACCCCCACCCCCGGGGATCAATTGTCGAACTAGATAACTGGTATATATTTTGTTGTCGGCAATATGGGTGAACCTAAACTATTGAGAATCAAGAGCTGAAACGCAACTGCTAATTACAAGAAAAAAGTAAATGTACATTCATGCTGACGTGATGAATATGATGATTAACTGAATAATGCATCTGAAGTGGTTTTGACGATCAGTATTTCTAAGGACATGATCGGTTAGTAAATTCTCCCAGGAATGACATAGTCATAGGTAATGATTTTTACTGGCATTTTAACCCCCGAGTACTTCATGGGAAGGAGCATTTTGTCCCCGACCTTATCCATAAAGACAGAACACTTTACCACCCCTGCCCACGAGGCTCTTCGTTGTACTGCAAATTTATGTCTTTATGTCTTTATGATTTATGCGTCACCGAATGTCTACAGTGTGACAAATGACACTGCACAAGTGCGAGTAGATGATTCTGTCAATTTGTACAGATCGACTAGACGGCCAGAATTGCGCATCGCGCAATGTAAGAGGATAACAATGAGAACACGATCTGCTTATAGCAGGGCGTATTTTAAGGGATTTTGACTGGGGAGAAAACTCGGCGATCAGGGGCGGCAATTTGGCAATCGGGGCTGGTGGTCCATGAACTAGGGCGGGCATGCATTTTCAGGGGTATTTTGAAAAAGAAAGAAATAGGCGCAGCAACTCGTGATGAAGCATAGGTAGGTAGTAGGTATGAAACGGTGCAACTCGGGCTCTGCATCATTGCATCATTTGCAAAATTGCAAAAAACAAATAAATCAAATATTTCCGTTTTCCGTACCGACTCTTCTCTGGACCTGGTTAATTGGGCCGCTGATTGCCATTATGTTCAAATCAGCGCTCTAGGACTTCATTTGCAGCATTTAGAGCGTATCGCAACATTTTGCAACAATTTGCAACATTTCAAAAAATTGCGTGCTTTCTTGATCTCGCGTATCGATTTACGGTGACGACGATCCGCTATTTCTTGTAGGTTTTGGATAACCCGCGAATGTGCGTGAACTTTGCACAGTTGCAATGATGCTTCCCCGACCTTGTGCATAATATTTTTGTTTGATGAGGCTGGTCATTCTTCAGTCAATATATAGGCCTCTCACTGCTCGGATATAAGGTATGTCAAGATGGTATTTGGAGTTCGGTTAGTGGTAGACATTAGGATAGGGTCTCCCACGACAGAGCCTAACGGAGTATGTCCCGTCAGATGATCCGTCGCGGCGTCCCTTCCCCATATCGGTGCCCGTGATCTGCCCCCAAAAATCAGCCTGGCCCCATCAAATACAATCCCTTTATAATCTCCCCGATCTTAACAGGTTCCTCACATATAATGAATCGCTGAGCGTCAATTCTCCCACTGGTCCTTAACATAATTGATTACTCTAGCATACAATCATTGATCCTCACTCCCATTTACCCTTCTTTCAAACGCTAATCCGAATGCACGGGTTGCCGCCCCGATCGCGCTCGCGATCGCGATAGGCGCTCTTCCGTCTACTGCCCTCCAGTGCGCAGTATGGCCGAATGCCGGTTTAGCCTGAGTTTATTAAAACACCTGCTTTCTGAATTTATGCTTACCTTGCCTCTCAATAGATTGGAAATTGTCCAAAGTTTATCGTTATACATATATTCGTATGCTATTTTAACGTTTTAGGGATATAACTACCGTCCAAAGTGCACGCACGCACTGGTTCCTCAAAACGAGCTGTGTAGTGCGGAAAACGTCCCCTGTTTTCAACGCGGATAGGCGCTGTGTTTCCGGAAAATAATTTAAGAAAATGACGTATCAACAGATGCAGAAACTCGTGAGGAATATATTGAAGTTGTTATAATGCGTTTTCTGTGAATCACTTTGGAATTACGCTTGCTTAAATAGGACCTTCTCACATGTGACGTTTTACAAAAAAAAATCCTTTGAAAATAAATATAAAAACAAAACGAGACTCAAGAAGCCTCAAGCAAAATGCACTACGACTGTATTCAGCTATTTTTCTGAATAGGAGCGAACAATATTTTCTTGCGACAACCTGCCCCCTCCCCCGCCGCTCATTCAGCTTTGAACTTGTCGCGGCGGCCTGGCTGGCGTGACCCGACCCAGCTTGTGGCGGCGCCGACAGGCTCGGGCCTACCTCATAGTAGGTCCGATTAACCCCACCCTGCGCTTGTTACGTCACTGCATGCAGCTACCAATGACGGTGAATGTCTTTCCGTTGCATTATATATAACTGATGGCAATTGGTCATTCTTGACAGATCAGACAGTCACTTCCGGCAATCGCTTCATCGCAGCGCTGCAGAATGTGTGGTCTCACGCTGAAGAGCTTCAACGACCTGGCAGCTGTCGCCGCGCGGCCCGTCACGAACCTGGACTATGGCCTGAGCACGCTGCACTGTTGGATTCGGTGCTTTGATTGACTCCTCTACCTGAGCTACCGGCTTCCAGACGGAAACAAGAGCAAGGAGCACCACCAGCAGCGGCAGAACGAGGTAAAAGAGGCCTTCAGGACGCGAATGGGGCTCCGAGTCAACGAGCCGCGGGCGGGAAGCGGTGGAAAATCCAACGACGGAAAAAACGCCCGCGGCGGGCGTTGTCTGTCCGCATTGTCCGGCGCGGCGTTGTCCGCGGCGGGCCTTCCGTTCGCCAGCCGACTTCGCAGCCTGCACCGGAGTCGGACAGCAGCTGATCAACCGGATCAACACGATCATGCAGGCCGTCAACTGCTTCCGCTGGACACCGACGCACTCTCCAGCTACTGCCAGCAAAGGGCTGAACGATATGTCGCCTTGTACAGGTGGCATCCGATGTCCACCACAAGCTCCTGTCGCATTCGGCAGCTGTGGTAGAAGTCTGTCACCTGCCCATCGGGATGATGTCGTAGGAGGCTGCCGAAGCTGCGAACAAGCGCCTCCGCCAGTTCAGGCTATGCCCCACGCGGAAGGACTTGCGTCTGCACGCGATGTCCGACGTCTTCGGGTATCTGATGGTGGCCAGCGACCCGTTCATCAGCAGCCTGTGCCTGCAGCGGCGCTGACGACTCTACGTCAGCCGGCATGGCACCGGAGACCTTGGCGCTACTGTCGTAGCCGGAGCCGGAGCCGCAGCTGGAGAGGGGGACTGCGCAGGCTCCTTCGGTACTGACAACGATAGCAACAGTGACGGAGCCAGCAGCAACAATATGCGAGGAGCATGGGTGGAGCTTTTCAGAAGAAGTTGGTGTGGCAAAATGTCATACTGGTTGATTGATTTACATCGTTGAGGTGAAAAATGATAATTTAAACGCCAGGAAGCCTTCAAATCTGGCAAAAGTTAGTGTGGCAAACCAGACAGTTGGTGGGGCCAAACTCAAAGTTGGTAGCCCCGCCATTTGAATAGGGAACTCCACCCGTGGCGCCGAGTAGGTCGTGAGGACGGGTAGTGTGATGACAAGATCCGTCTTACTGTCATGTTGTGCCAGTGACATAGAGGGACATGTCTGTTCTCCCTGTCTTTTTCAATCCACTGATGGATAAGGAAACAGCAAATGAACTGCAAAACACTGGTTGTAAAGCAAATTCCGAAACTCCTTTATCATTTTATAACGGTCGTCAACTCTGTTTCCATTCGATAGTTTCTACCCATTCATTACCTTTGACATTCACATAGGAGCTATGATAGTCTTGCGCGAATCGGGCAAATTGTTGCAGAAAACTTAGTTGGTAGCAATTATGCCGCTAAAAGTCATCTGGCATCATTTTCAGCAAAACCAAAAAGTGCTACGAATACATTCAGGCTAAACTTGCGTTTGGCCACACGGTGCAGTGGTGCTATTAATGACGGGTGAGAGGCCTTGACCGGGTGGGGCTCCCCGCTTTTCCCTCTAGTCCTCCCGATAAATTTCCCCTTCCCCGCCCCGCCCTGCGATGTAGTTTCGTCCGCCGCTCACCCCTCCATAGTCCGCGGCTCCGCCCTTTTACACCAGAACGTCTCGTCTTACTGCGCCGCTTAATCGCTTCTTCTCAATCTGCCTCTATAACCTATTAAAACTCCGCGGTCACGCGACCAGGCTACCTAACTAAATTGCGGCCGCTTTCGCACGCCGACTTATTGCAATCACCTGACCTGGCGCGATGGACATACCCTGTTGCCTCCCCGTGCCCCACTGGTCCTACGCTTTCGCACGCCATGGTATCGTTCGAGATAGCGCTCCCCGGCTGACCGGTACATCATGAAGGTCTCCGTGAGGGACATTAACCTATAATTTCATCCGACAATCGGAAAGAGAAGTGTGGCATATTCCGGCATAGACAACATAGGATCTGTTATCCGGCATGCCTCGCAAGCCCTCCTCGATGGACTTAAATCACCCTTTCTCGGGCAGCACGAATCCACGCCCACTCACCGCACATACTTCCCACCTTCCATACCTACCTTGTCTCGGCTAGGATTAAATCGTCATAATTGAAGCTTGTTCTTCCCTGATTCTCCGATCTCTCTCGCATGTTCGACGTCAGCGGGTTCCGACTTTGGAAATCACACGCCCGCCTGCATATATATGTGCGTGGATGTGTGCATATGCGAGTGTATGTTTGTATGTATGAACGGGTGGGCATCGTACGCCCTCGTGCGTGCATAAACTTACGTGCGCCTGCCAGTGTGTATACGCGCGCCTGTCCGATGTGTATGTGTGTGTGTGTGTGTGTGTGTGTGTGTGTGTGTGTGTGTGTGTGTGTGTGTGTGTGTGTGTGTGTGTGTGTGTGTGTGTGTGTGTGTGTGTGTGTGTGTGTGTGTGCGTGTGCGTGTGCGTGTGCGTGTGTGCGTGTGTGCGTGTGTGCGTGTGCGCGTGTGCGCGTGTGCGCGTGTGCGCGTGTGCGCGTGCGCGCGTGTGCGCGTGTGCGCGTGTGCGCGTGTGCGCGTGTGCGCGTGTGCGCGTGTGCGCGTGTGCGCGTGCGTGCGTGCGTGCGTGCGTGCGTGCGTCTGTGCGTGCGTGCGTGCGTCTGTGCGTCTGTGCGTCTGTGCGTCTGTGCGTCTGTGCGTCTGTGCGTCTGTGCGTCTGTGCGTCTGTGCGTCTGTGCGTCTGTGCGTCTGTGCGTCTGTGCGTCTGTGCGTCTGTGCGTCTGTGTGTCTGTGTGTCTATGCGTGTAAAAATGTCGCCAGTGTTACCCCAGGTATTAACCAAGTTAGTGTCATTGGATGGCCTGTTATATCAATACCGCTTCTTCAACAATCATGCGTTCAATTTCATGTAATGGAAAACATCTATAACCTTAACTATTCGAAACACATCATCATCATCATCATCATCATCATCATCATCATCATATATTTCGGATACATCCATTGCATGGTTTTTCAGTAATCGATGTCATTCACAGCTCAGTAAATACACTATGCATTAAAACATGTTCATCGCATATCACACTCATTTCAAAGTTAAATTACATGGCTTCTCCTACGTTCGCTTAAAAATATAAAACTTGGAGAACACCTGACAGTCACCGGCAGCTGATTCCATACCCGCCTCGCACGACACAGAAAGGAGCGCCGCGCAAACTCTGTTTTGACTCGGGCAACTTCCAGCTCTCGGCTTTGTGTCGCTCGAGTGGTGCGACAAGATACCTCGGAGCGGTCGGCCAGGAGTCGGCGGATTGACACTGGTGCATTTGTGTCATTTTTTTAATAAATTTAGTCCGAATGTTTTTGAATGGATGGATTTCCGAGGTCAGGCCCCGCGCTAAGCATAGCTTGTTGCGCAGGCCCTGACCCCACCACCCGATCAAGCAATTCCTGGCGTCCGGCAGAATTTAGAAGCGAAAGTTTTACGTGCTTGACAAACCTGGACACCGTCCTTAGGTGGGTCATGGATGAGCTTGTACAGTCGGTCTCATAATGATCTTCTCTTGCCACCACGTGGCGCTACGGTCGCGATAGGCACACACAAGGTGTTTCCCCACCGTAGGTTGGTACCCATTGCGGCTGTCTGACAGGTGCGTGACCTGGGGAGGGGGAGGGAGGGAGTGCGAGAGTGCAGGGCGTTGCCGACATCGAATGCGCCGCGACCCGGGTGGTGGTCAGGGGCGTCTGTCTCGAGGGTCAAGAGGTCGCCTGTCCTGAGCTGGCAGAGTTCCAATATTGGAGACTGAATAACAGTGTTCATAACGTCAGCCCAAATATCTCAGTCGGTATAGCTGTCTACCCCTAGCGTATTCGTAGATTGATCGTGGGATCGAACCAGGGGTGGTAAAAAAGCTTCAAGTCAGGCGCCCACCTAACCTAGTATGGGAAAATTCGGCCCAAGGTATAAGTACCGCGGTATGCACTGGCGGATCCAGCCTCTCACCGTGGGGGGCATCTTTTTGCGTCAAAAAGGTACCCCATTTTTTCTTTCTCCGCGGATTTGGCCCGGTGGCCTTATTTTGGTATTCGAGCTTAAGCAATTCACTTCTCAAATTCACAAAACAATTATTGTGATTTTTTCTCTCCAAAAACAATCCTTATATTTTTGAGGGTCAAAAACAAAAACAAATCAAGAATCCGAGATATCCATTTTGAAGAGAATGTCATTTCCTTTCTTTTGACATTGTTTATTTACAATTTCCTTAAAAACTCTATTTTCTACGATTGTTCAAACATTTATCGTTTTGCCACCAAAAATGTCATGACATGGCGTCATTAAAACGTCATTATTTCCAAAAAAATACTGGATTAATTTAATTAGAATTCGGCGAGAAGACGTAGAATTGAAGACCCCTCCTCCCGTACTTATTTTGTCTAGTCCGCCTCCCACAGAGTTCAATTAGTTAATAATATACTCAATTTGCAAAGGATTTGTGGGCAATGGGGTGCTAAAGGCCGGATAGTCTATTTGTATGAGATATTCCATTAGGCTCCCGTTTCCCGTGGCACCGTTTTGTACCACGTTAGATCGAATGGTGAACAAATTACCTAGATCAGTCCCGTAGTTTCGGAGCAAACTTCGGAGCTCGTCGGCAAATTTGCACTAAAAGTTTTGGTCCAATTTGGTACAATTAGGGTGTACCAAACTGTATAAATCTAAAAACGGCAGGGTTTCAGACCACTCGCAATCGAATGGTAAAAAATCACTCAGATCGGTCCAGTTCCAGTAGTTTCGGAGCATGGGCTCGTCTGCTAATCTGGTCGTGTTTTTTACCCTCTCTGTGCGTCGTCGTGGTGTGTGCGCGTGGGTGTGTGCAGTGTGTGAGGGAGTGAGTGAGTGAGTGAGTGTGTGCGCCGCGCTAGTTTCTGACGCGAACAGCGTTAAATATGTGCTTCGCTACCCATATCATGGGCCATGCTGCTCATCTCAAGAAGCCTCTCCGCCTAGTGAGCGGTTTAGCGTTAGCGATGAAGCGTTGTGACCGTGGCCCAGTGTAACTGTCGCTCGTAGTGGTTAATACATGATGACAAAACTGTTTTGTTTTCATTGTGCAACGAAGGAATCCTGTGAGGAAAAATATATCCGCACTGCGCAGGTAGTTCGCGTAAACTCGATGTATGAGGGTAAAATAATACCCCGTGCCGGGTAATACTACCCTCGGTAGCATAGGCAAAAATGGTGGTAGATAGGGGTACCCACCAGCTCCGGATTAACCCGCTGACTGCAAGTTAAATTATATCCTTCAAGAACGAGTAACACCGCTTACTCGGGTTGGAGTGCGAAGAGTAACTATCGGTTCGAGGGTTCGCATGAAGAGCGAACTCGACATGGTATAGAGTAGTTCATTTGGGTACAGCCGCTGTACGGGGGTAAAATAATCCGTGACTGAAAGGTAAAACTACCCTCGGTAGCATAGTCAAATATGGTGGTAGATAGGGGTACCCGCCAGAATGGGGTTTACCCGCTGTCCTCGGGTAAAATTGTTTTCAGTGTATGTTTAATTTAAAGGGAAATAATGACCTTTTGATTTTGTTAGCAACAATGTATTTGGCTACCGTTATGGTATTAAAATGATGTGATCTAAATTTAAGTATTAAATACAATTATTCCCTAATTCAAATTTGGAAGTTCATGATCGGTATTTTCCCTCCACTATTGGAAAGCGACACATCTGACGCTTTTGTATCAATCTGTTCAACGTTTTTGAATGGTCACATATAAACAAATCGCCGACACTAAATAGGTCGCCGTCGACGTGCATCGGTGAGCTTCCGATTGAATTGCCAGTTGTTGTATTGTTTGTTAATTGTAAAGGATGGGTGGGCATATAATCACTACAAGTAGAACACAACATCTATTTTCCGCACCATTGCGTAAAAAGTAATACGGTAAAAGTCCGGAGTTTGATGGAAACCGAAAAGTAACTTGCAAGTACCGGTCGGTAAAAGTGTGGAACACTTATCAAGATTAACTTGAAATATCTCGCGGAATTAATTTATATATGCAAAATGCAATGAATTTACATCATATTTTGGCCTCGTCTGTTGATTTCTAGTGCTAACTCCATTTTTGTGGGAAAGGGTCATTATTTCCCTTTAAGTGTTACATAAACTTGTCATTTGTTTTGTATTTAATTCAATGTATTTCATTTAGAAACTTCATAATTACATGGACATTCAGGAATCGAGGTGAACGTCATGCTTCAACATCGTCGTACCTCTGTGGCAGCCCGTGGGTGTCTGCTCGCCACTGTCGTTTAAATTGAATCTGAAATCAATCTGGCTGCAAATACCATCTTCGTGTGACGTGTAATAGGGGATAATTGGCCGGTATTTATTCAAAAGGAGCAACGAAGAATGAAAGGGGGCAATCAGCAAGTATAAATGGGTATAAAATGGAATAATTTCGTCACCTTATCGGGTACATCAGAGAGTAACCGAAGGGGAGTAAGCAACGTGCGGGGAGTTACCAATAATTTGGTATCAGGGGTAAACGAGAGTAAAACGAGATACGCATGGAGCGTAAACGACAGTTATACAGAGTATACGGGTGAGAGTATGAGGAGTTTTGTGGAATAAACTATGGGTGTTTGAGGGAATAAAAGTAAGAGTTTTGGAAAGGGGAAATTTGAGGAGTCAGGGGAGTGATTAGGGGGAGTCAAAGTGTAAACTCCCCGAAAGGAGTCAAATTTTCTATCAGTGTACATGAAGCTGCCACGTGCTACTGTGTGATCTGCACCACCATTGACGTCATTTCGTCGCCCCGCCACACTAGATAAATCAGCCTTTGGCATGTGTTTGCGACAGGCCGGCGTGCCCGAGCCTCGTCCATATTTCACGTATCACCGCGAACGGGCTCATTGTGGCGGTGGCAGTGAACACCTGGCGCCGCCTTCGGGCGGTATAAAGGAGCCAGCCGTTCCTCCGGCATGCCAACACAGCACCATGCTCGTTCCGACTCTCTGCAGTCTGCTGCTGGGTGCAGCTCTGGCCAAGTCCGGGACGATCGGCAAGCAGGCCCCGCAACCCCTTTCAGGTGCTAGAGATGGTGAAATTGAGCCTCGCCAGATCGAGCCGAAGCCGAAGCCCTTCACGGAGCGGTCAAAGATCGAGCCGAAGGTCAAAGATCGAGCCATTTCGAGGCGAAGGTGCTCGCTATCACGGCGCGTCAAAGATCGGCTCGATGACGAGCCGATCTTTGACGAGGACGCGAAAGTATCCTACTCCCTCCCTCCCGGCTTGTATTATTTCACCTCGCCCAACTATCCGAAAAAGTACCCAAATTGCGAATTCCGGAAGTGGGTCATTAAAGGCGACCAAAACCAGTTGATCTCGGTCGATTGTGACTACAAGGATGATTTCGACGTTGAAAAACACCGACGCTGTAAAAAGGATTATCTCAAAATGAATGGCAAAAGGTACTGCAACGGCAAACTGCCACCCAACTCTGTAAATGGCACTGAGCTGACAGTCGTATTCAAAGCCAACAGAAAAGTCAGAGGCACAGGTTTCTATTGCCTGTTGACTATACCGGAGGACAGCGGGCACCACCACCACCACCACCACCACCACCACCACCACCACCACCACCACCACCACCACCACCACCACCACCACCACCACCACCACCACAACCACGACAGAGTCTCCGTCCGGAGACCAGTGTTGCGGCATCACCAACCCGGCCAGCCGTATTGTCGGCGGAACAGTGACGGAGGTGAACGAGTTCCCGTGGCAGGCGGCTCTGGTCAACAACGGCCAAAACTGGCCCTGGTGCGGCGGCACCGTCATCAACACACAGTGGGTAATGACAGCAGCGCACTGCACCGTTGGCGAGTCAGCGGGCACTTTCCAGGTCCTGCTAAAAAAACACTTCCTCCACGCCGACAGCAACCAGACCCGCATGGATGTGGTGCAGGTCAAAATGCACCCCTCCTACAGCTCCACACGCTTGAGATATGACTTCTCCCTGCTGAAGCTGTCAGAGGCCATCGACTTTGCGTCTGAGAATAACCTGGTGGCACCCGCCTGTCTCCCTGAGGGCGACAGTGACTTCCCCGACGTCGATGCCATCGTCAGTGGCTGGGGTACCACGTCGGCGGGCGGATCGCCGCCCTCCGCCCTCCACGAAGTCACCGTGCGAACCATGTCCAACGACGAGTGCATTAAGGACCTTGGTAATGTCATCCACGCCAGCATGATCTGCGCGGATGTTGACGCCGGCGGCAAGGACTCGTGCCAGGGCGACAGCGGCGGCCCACTGGTGACCGACGTCAGCGGCCGCTACACGCTGATCGGCGTCGTCTCCTGGGGCGATGGCTGCGCCGACCAGGGCTCGCCAGGCGTCTACTCTCGCGTGACGGCCGTCTCCAACTGGATCGCGACGACCACGGCCGGCGCCAGTCTCTGCTGAGCTCAGACAGAAGCAGCGGCAGGCTTCAGCGATGACCACGACACCTCCGATTACTGACTCGGCCGCCCCGTCTCGACCAGAAATCCGGCGTATACCGTTTTGAGGGCTTGGTGATTGGCTTCAACGCCCGTTGGGTTATGTTTTCTTTGATGTGTGACGTTCGAACATCTTCCTTTGATGGGTAACCTATGTTGGCCAAATATATGTTTCATCTCGATCGTTACTTTAAAATGGTTTATTAGTTTGTATGAGAACTGCAACAAGTAAGTCAGCCTTCTGCTTTAAAGTTTATTCAGTAAAGACAACAGTTCCGTGGCCGTGGTGAGGCGAATGCACCAGGCGCCATTGCACTCCTGAGAGCTGTTTGTACACTGTAGTGCACACCCTGGCAGAAACCTGGGAATCAATACTGAAATCCATTACTCCATAGCGCTTCAAGATTAACAACCGCCTGCATACAATATTAATTGATAACTGCCTCTGATCTTGGAAAATGAATCGTTCGTAAGGTTTTGGTTGGCCGTACCAGTCGTACACCTGCACAATGAACGTAAATTGAACGCAAATAAGCGTCAGGGCATGAAATTAGGCGCATGTATGTGCGTTATCAACAGTCAAAGAAATGGTTGTCTCTGGTGATAGCAGGTTTACCCCCTATGGGGGTGCAACGTGCACCCCTCGGGGTCAGCAACCCCAAAAGCGACTGGACCGGAGTGATGTGCATGTGGCCTGCGAGTATGGGACCGGTGTCGCCCCCCGTTCGACCTGTAGAGGTTTCCGATTTTTTTTGGGGGCAGAGGCCCATGTAGCAGCACGTGACACCGATCGACCCGCAACCGGTACCATCGTCTGTCCCCTATTTTGCCGTATCGAGCAGTGCCTCTCGCGTGTCGCTGCGCCTTTTCGTTGAAGAGTTGTAACTCAAATGTCTGGGACAGACAAACAAACAAACCCACATAAATCAATTGGAGTCGCCTCATCACTATTTAGAATCACTTCTTTACGGAATATGATTTTGTTACCTTTTCAACCTCTTACCTCTTACAAACCCACAAAGCACTACACGATTGACCGCCCCAGAGTAAACCTTCGGTTAAAGGGATATTGCCACCTCGTGGGCCAATACGGAGTTTTTGGTGTGTATCGGTAGATTAAGCGTGTCCGATGTCACCTCCAAATTTGGTTCCCAAAACTCCCCCCCCCCCATTAGATAAAAAAATACATTCGTACCGCACATGATTGGCAAACATTCGTAAAATTGGAGTCGCCTCATCACTATTTAGAATCACTTCTTTGCGGACTATGATTTTCTTTTGAATATTGCAAACTCAACATGACCATTCCGTCAGTGCACTTTAGCCCTCGCCCTACGGGGGGTCCTAAAACGACCCCCTCCCCCCACCACCACCACCCCACCCCTGAGGTGTTTCTTGCATAACTTTTTACACATCACGAGAATCTTGCTGAAATTTTAAGTAGCTGATTTTACAACAGGCCGCCTGAGAAGGGGCGCTCTGGCCGCCTGAGAGGGGGCGCTCTGGCCGTCTGTGAGGGGGCGCTCTAACCGCCTGAGAGGGGGCGCTCTGGCTGCCTGATGGGGGGGGGGCGCTCTGGCTGCTTGAAAGGGGACGCTCTGGCCGTCTGTGAGGGGGCGCTCTGGCCGTCTGTGAGGGGGCGCTCTGGCCGTCTGTGAGGGGGCGCTCTGGCTGCCTATGAGGGGGCGCTCTGGCCGCCTGAGAGGGGGCGCTCTGGCCGTCTGTGAGGGGGCGCTCTGGCTGTCTGTGAGGGGGCGCTCTGGCCACCTGAGAGGGGGCGCTCTGGCCGTCTGTGAGGGGGCGATCTGGTCGTCTGTGAGGGGGCGCTCTGGCTGCCTGATGGGGGGGGGGGCGCTTTGGCTGCTTGAAAGGGGACGCTCTGGCCGCCTGTGAGGGGCGCTCTGGCTGCCTGATGGTGGGAGGGGGCAGGGGTCGCTCTGGCTGCTTGAAAGGGGACGTTCTGGCCACCTGAGAGGGGGTGCTCTGGCCGTCTAAGAGGGGGCGCTCTGGCCGCCTGAGAAGGGGCGCTCTGGTCGCCTGATAGGGGGCGCTCCGGCGGCTTCAGAGGGGGCGCTCTGGCCGCCTGAGAGGGGACGATCTGGCCGCCTGAGAGGGGACGATCTGGCCGCCTGAGAGGGGACGCTCTGGCCGCCTGAGAGAGGACCCTCTGGGCGCCTGAGGGGAGGGGGCGCTCTGGCCGCCTGAGAGAGGGCACTCTGGCTGCCTGAGAGGGGGTGCTCTGGCCGCCTGAAAGGGGGCGCTCTGGCCGCCAGAGAGGGGGCGCTCTGGGCGCCTGAGAGGGGGCGCTCTGGCCACCTGAGAGTGGGCGCTCTGGCCGCCTGAGAGGGAACGATCTGGCCGCCTGAGAGGGAACGATCTGGCCGCCTGAGAGGGGAGCTCTGGCTGCCGGAGAGGGGGTGCTCTGGACGCCTAAGAGGGGGCGCTCTGGCCGCCTGAGAAGGGGCGCTCTGGTCGCCTGATAGGGGGGCGCTCTGGCGGCTTCAGAGGGGGCGCTCTGGCCGCCTGAGAGGGGACGATCTGGCCGCCTGAGAGGGGACGCTCTGGCCGCCTGAGAGAGGACCCTCTGGCCGCCTGAGGGGAGGGGGCGCTCTGGCCGCCTGAGAGAGGGCACTCTGGCTGCCTGAGAGGGGGTGCTCTGGCCGCCTGAAAGGGGGCGCTCTGGCCGCCAGAGAGGGGGCGCTCTGGGCGCCTGAGAGGGGGCGCTCTGGCCACCTGAGAGTGGGCGCTCTGGCCGCCTGAGTGGGGGCGCTCTGTCCGCCTGAGGGGACTATTTGGCCGCCTGAGGGGTGCTCTGGCCGCCTGTGTTTCAAGGCCTTATCTTACTTGGATTTGAAAGGAAATAGTATCCGTTCACGAAAACACATGCTAATTTGGATGAAGCAATATGCCAAACGTTTATATATGATACACAAAAACATATATTTCAACAGACCATAATTTAGCGGACTTGTAAATCGTGAGGTAGAAGCAAGGGCGATTGAAACCCTGGTGGATCTTTAGATAAAAATATATTATTCAACGATCAGCAAGGCAACCAAAACATTTCCTTTCGTTAGACAAAACGGTTGTTTATAGCTATGCGAAGTTAAAGTTTCATCGATTCTATCCAGTTTATGAAACACTTGTTTATGTTTCACTTCAAATTTTCTGTGACGTTTCACGCTTCCCTATTTCAAAGACAGGATAAACCATAAAACATGTTACAATCGCTTTGTGAAAAATAACATATTTGGATCCGCTTGCTTAAAATGTTTCGTTAAAATGTTTGCTTTTCAGCGTTCGTACGTGTTGTTGGAACGTTCTCCGTATATTTTTGGATCCGTTGGAACAGTTTCGTTATAACGTTTTTTTTTTGCAGCCTTCGTACGTGTTGTTGGCACGGCTTTTCTCCGTATATCTTGACAATGCAAGTTCGCCCCTGTAGCTCAGTTCGGAGAGCGCCGGACTTCTGACCTCACCCGGTAGTGGCAGCCCGGGTTCGAGTCGCTTCGGCGTTCGCTATTTGCCCCTGACTGGGATGGCCTGTGTCCGGTGGCAGCGGTCACACTCAAGGTCAGTTGACGTCAGAGGGCGGGGTGGACCGTGTCCAGGTATGTCGGGCACGTAAAACTTTCGCTTCTAAATTCTGCCGGACGCCAGGAATTCCTTGATCGGGTGGTGGGGCAGGGCCTGCGCAACAAGTTATGCTTAGCGTGGGGCCTGACCTCGGAAATCCATCCATTCAAGAACATTCGGACTAAATGTATAAAACTAAAATTCAAAGGCAAGGGGCGGGGCCAGGGGGGCCGCATTTGGAAGCCTTCGTACGTGGATCCGTTGGAACGCTTTTTCTTCTCTCGTTGGAACGTTTTTTTAATTCTTCTGTGTTCGTACGTGTTGTTGGAACGTTTTTTCCCGTATATTTGACAATTGCAAGGAGCGGGACCGCTTAAATACATAGGACAACTTGCTTACGCCGTAGGGTTAGGTTTGATCTACGAGATGGTCTGTGGGGGGGGGGGTCCGGGGATAGCGACAGCCCCGCCCCCCTCCCCCCTGTAGGTCGCAGCGCAGCGAGCGAATGCGAGCGGAGCGTTCTAAACGTGGGTCCCTGTGGCCGCAATTGCAGCAAAGTTTAGGTCAGGTTCGATTATGTTATAACAATTTTGTAATCATAATTTTGTCATTACAATTTTGTAATCACAATTTTGTAATTCCATTTGTGTTTTATTCCAATATTTTAATAACATATCGAACCCAGGGAAAATTAGCCTGCCTACGCATTGCTATTTATTATGGAGGCATATATTGTTTCATGCACTCTATCTTTTTCGAATATGTACCAAATACAGGATGTTTCAAAAAAATGTATCCACTTGGAAATATCGCAATAACTCCGGTAGTTTTGGTCAAAGGTCTTCAAACTTACCAGCATTGGGAAGCTGATGAAATTCTACATCACATATGAGATAACCAACCCCATCGACGTTTTATTCACTTAGTTTCAGCGAAAAAGACTGAAAAAATGCGACAAACACATAGCTATATTTCCGCAAAGGACGTGATCTTTCACAGATCTGAGGTCGCGCTGGAGCAGCAAACAGCAGGTCCTAAGCGCTGGATCAAACACGCTTGAGCAGCAAACAATAATGCACATGAAACAACATGGCATGTCTGACAACAACGAAGTCACGACACTCGGGGCACCACTCTGACCAAGCCATGGCGGCGACCTCACATCAGATGCTCGAAGTGTCGGCCGCCCGACTCCACACAAAGCTGCATCCTGCATCGCATGTTGGCCATGACCTTGCGGCACATTTCCGCTGTGATGGTGGTCAGGATCTCCCTTATGCTCTCCTTCAGGTCATCTAGAGTGCCTGGTACACTCTTCCATTGATGAACCCCCGAAGGGAAAAAAAATAAAGGGGGCTCAGGTCGGGTGACCTGGCCGGCCACGGAAATTCCGTCTTCTACGAGATGAGCCTGTCAGCGAACTTGGCCTTGAGTGCGTCCAGGCTGACATGAGCGGTGTGTGCAGTGGGAGCCACTGCATCCACATTCCGCTCTTGTTGTTGCATGACCTGTTGCATCCACATTCCGTTCCGTTCCGGATCTTCGGGAATAACAACTTCTGGAGCATTGCGACGTATCGCTCGCTAGGGGTTCATCAAGGGAAGAGTGTACGAGGTCCAACCACGCACTCTGAATGACCTGACGGAGAGCATCAGGGAGATCCTGGCCACCATCACAGCCGACATGTGCCGCAAGGTCATGACCAACATGCGACGCAGGATGCAGCTTTGTGTGGAGTCGGGCGGCCGACACTTCGAGCATCTGATGTGAGGTAGCCGCCATGGCTTGGTCAGAGTGGTGTCCCGAGGTCGTAACTTCGTTGTTGTCAGACATACCATGTTGTTTCATGTTCATTACTGTTCGCTGCTCAAGCATGTTTGATCCAGCGCTTAGGACCTGCTGTTTGCTGCTCCAGCGCGACCTCAGATCTGTAAAAGATCACGTCCTTTTCGGATATATAGCTATGTGTTTGTCGCATTTTGTCAGTCTGTTTCGCTGCATTGAAGCTAAGTGAATAGAACGTCGATGGCTTTGGTTATCACGTATGTGATGTCGAATTTCATCAGCTTTCGAATGCTGGTAAGTTTGAAGACTTGCAACCAAAGCTACTGGAGTTATCGCGGGATTTCCGAGTAGATACATTTTTATGAAACACCCTGTATGTACCGAACATCTATGAATAATCAACAAGCATTTGACAAAAGGGCATTGCAATCGGCAGTTTAACTTGGCCCCGGACGGCGAACTATTTAGTGTTCACGATTTATTAAAAGCAAATATATATGTTTTTCCCATAAATTTTCAATAAACAGGTATTTAATATATTACCATGCACACATGACACATTTATCTAAACCTTTTATCCATAATCAATCAATACACGTTTCAGAAAACCGTGATGCATCACGCGGATTAACTTGGCCAAGGACGGCGACGTATTTAGTGTATGCGATTTGTTTCATTGACCAATTAGGGACGTTGTCACCCTTCTTGGCGCACTTACTTCATTGCTGACACTATGACTTGCTAACAATTAACATTCAAACCAGAGATAGTGATGGATTATACTGTTCGTCACCATATCACCGTGGACGCAGCGCTGGCCTGGGACAAACATATTTCGACCATCATGCGACGATGCTACTGTGTGCTGATCGGACTAGCCAGAATACGACGCCGTATGCCGCGCCAAACTAGGCAGCTGCTCGTAGAGGCGCTGGTTTTCCCCCATATAAGGTACTGCATGTCGGTTTGGGGAGGCTGTACGGTCACGCAACAGAAGCGTCTGCAGAAGTGCATGAATTTCGGTGTCCGTATTGTGATGGACTTGGGTCGCCGCGATCGAGTGACTGCGTCACTCAGGAAACTCAGATGGCTCAAAGTGGAGGAGCTGATATGTGAACGTGACCTCCATATCATGTTCAAACTGCTGCACAGCAGCTATGCTCCCGACCTAATTCGCCGGCATATCACACACCGCGCTGATGTCTCCAGTCGTAGCACTAGAGCATCCAGTGATGGACAACTGCAGATTCCACGTGTGTGGACTGAGTTTGCGCGGCGTTCCTTCCTGAGTCGCGCGACTCGAGCGTGGAACGAACTGCCCATACGCGTCAGATGCTCACCGAGCTTCTCAGTGTTTAAAAAAAGGCTGAATGATGTTAGATGTTAGCTCAGTTGTACCAATGTACCAGTACCTGCTGCGTCGTCTTTTATTTAGCGTATGGCTTTATATTCAGTGTATTGTTTTAGCATGTATGTCGTTCGCCTCTTATATGTGACTGACGTGGAATACTGAAAACCCATGCAGTATGGATGTTTCCGAAATACATGATTATGATTATGATTATATGTTAGAACCTATTTTGTAATTTCCCATAATTCAATTTTTGAAATATAAAATGTTGTTATTTCACTTTTAAGTTGAGGCACGATCAATTTTAAATCATACATGTGTCACATAAAAATGCTGATAAATAAATCAAAAGGTGAATATTTCACTTTAACACGCGACCTGGAGGAGGAGGGGGGGGGGGGCGAAATCCGCCCACCCCTCCGTTTTTTCAAACATAGCGCAAAAACAGCTGCGCGCAGCGCCGTTGTTTTTTTGCACACCTGTTTAGCAATTAACTTCCCACAATAAGAAAAATTATTGACCTCGGGTCATTTCAGGTCAGGTCACCAGACCAGGTCACGTAATGACCTCAACTCCAAAACGTTTTCCGTAGTACCATAGCCACAGTTTTATGCCGATCGGTTACATTCTCGCAGGATTTCATCAAGTCAGAGATACCAACAATTTGTTTGTCTCGAATTTCTAATATCGATGACCTAAGGTCAGGTCAATTTCGTGACCGCCAACACTGTTTTGTCAATAACTATCGACATAATCAAGATAGAGAAGAGTAAATGGTACCAATGTGTTTGTCTGGTCAGGACACGTCTCCCAATATGCAACATGACCAACTTGGGTCACCACTTGACCTTGACCTGAGGTCAAATTTCTCAGTTGACTTAACCCGGTCACGTAGAGTATGATTCAAAGTGCCTTGACGAGACGAATACGATGGCGTAAAAAATATTGTTTTATCTTTATTAGGTAAAAAGTTATTTGCAAAAAAAATGCTAAAAAATCACCTTTTTGACATTTGATGACCTCTGGAGCCTAAAACATTGACCTGAGCTCAAATCTGAGGACATCTATGTCGATTGCATTGTTCAAGGGCTTTAGTTTTTTTCCGTTTCCTGCTTACTATCATAGTTCCCGAGATATTTGGGGCTTGTCGAAGCGAAGTCTTAAAAACTTGAACCTTTTTAGAGAATCCCTTCTGTAGATCCCCTCACAAAGACCACGCCCTGATCTCGCGATATCTCTGCCTTCCAGAATGGTAAACTCATGTCCTCTGTCTGACTTCACAGATCGAGGCTGTGACTCTTGCCTTGATGAGGCGGCTTCGACTCCAAACCTGATGTTCCGCTCCTCTGCATGCTGTGGCAGCCGCTTGAACGTCTGCAGACCACCTTCGACTCCGAGGGAGGCGGTCAGAAGAACCACTCTCAGCGGATAGTGCTGGGCACTGTCCGCCGTCCGCCCTCCGATCCTAGTATCGACGGTGGCGCCCTCCTCACGGTCCTTCGAGGCTTCGCCGACAGATGGCGATAGATGTCCGACGGTTCTGCTCCGAATGAGTTCCGGGATCCTCTAGTTAAAACCACTCAATCGAGTTCCAACCTGCCTCTGATTTAACAGTTGCGATTGCATACCGTGCTGCGTGGTCCCTGACCATTATCGTGATATGAACGCTCTGTCAGTCTGCCTGTGAAGCGAAACGCCGGTATTGTAGGAATATGCGTTAATTTAGATAATATTCTCTATACTGGTTCCCCTCGCATAAGGCCTTAATTATAACTGTATCTTCGACTGCCAAAATCCTCACTAACGTGTGGCTCCCCGTCCGATTATACGGAGGCCTGTGACGTTGCTTTTACCTCAGTCTGACAGATAGTGCCTAGGTGCTGACCGCGGAACGCCAACTCCTTGTTCAACTCGCAATGCGCCAGCCATTTTACACCATCATCACATCGTTATTGAAGGCTAGGGTGAGCTGATTCCTTTAACAGATAACTCTGAGAATTACCCGCGGAGCCACGAACTGGCCCCGCCCTCTTTAGTTCGAGATGCCGCCGAAAGGGTCTCTCTCTCTCTCTCTCTCTCTCTCTCTCTCTCTCTCTCTCTCTCTCTCTCTCTCTCTCTCTCTCTCTCTCTCTCTCTCTCTCTCTCTCTCTCCGCTCTCCCGCTCTCCCGCTCTCCCGCTCTCCCGCTCTCCCGCTCTCCCGCTCTCCCGCTCTCCCGCTCTCCCGCTCTCCCGCTCTCCCGCTCTCCCGCTCTCCCGCTCTCCCGCTCTCCCGCTCCCCCGCTCCCCCGCTCCCCCGCTCCCCCGCTCCCCCGCTCCCCCGCTCCCCCGCTCCCCCGCTCCCCCGCTCCCTCGCTCTCTCGCTCTCTCGCTCTCTCGCTCTCTCGCTCTCTCGCTCACTCTCGCTCTCGCTCTCGCTCTCGCTTGCGCTCGCTCATTCACGCACTCACTCACCCACTCACCCTCACTCACACTCACTCACACTCACTCACACTCACTCACACTCACTCACACTCACTCACACTCACACTCACTCACACTCACTCACACTCACTCACACTCAATCACACTCACTCACTCACACTCACTCACACTCACTCACACTCACTCACACTCACTCACACTCACTCACACTCACTCACACTCACTCACACTCACTCACACTCACTCTCCTACTCATTCAATCATTCACTCACATTCACATTCACTCACACTCATACTCATACTCACTCTCTCACACTCACACTCACTCACACTCACACTCACACTCACACTCACACTCACACTCACACTCACACTCACACTCACACTCACACTCACACTCACACTCACACTCACACTCACACTCACACTCACACTCACACTCACACTCACACTCACACTCACACTCACACTCACACTCACACTCGCTCACATTCACCACTCCCACTCATCTACTCGCTCACTCACATTCACACTCACATTCACACTCACATTCGCACTCACATTTACACTCACACTCACACTCACTCACACTCACTCGCACTCACTCACTCACACTCACTCACACTCACTCACTCACTCACTCACTCACACTCACTCACTCTTATTCTTCACTCGCTGTTGCAAACAATTTGAATCGACTCGTTTCCTGACTCATCCCCAAACTGTCAGACCCATGAGTCGATTCATGAATCAACTCTGAGTCAGTTACAACTCCGCTCCATGGACGCTAGAAGCGGTGCTTGCTGCATGCGATTCGTGGCACGGTCCGAGACTGCCATCGCCGGCTTCCGGGATGGCTCGTGACGTCATCGTGTTCCCGATATCATGGCCGCCGCTGTCCTGGACCCAGTCCCCGCTGTGGCCGTGATCCGAGCCGGCCACCTGCCCTCCCGACATGCGGGCTCCGCCCAGCCTACGTAGCTCACTCTTTCGTTCGTCCATTCTCCTCAACAGGCCCGGCTGTTCACACCCATTTTGTGTATGCACAAGTACCGACTGTATGCCGACCGCGTAGTGGCAAGTGCCGTCCCACCACCACACACACTCCCCCGCCCCGCTAACGATTAAAAACCCACTTATCCCCCTGCCGCTGGCCCGCTCCTCGATCCATTAAGCCAAGTTGCCGGCCAGCCACACCTTTTCGTTCCGCCTTCTCTGCCACTACAAACATATCTGCCCGGCCTTCCCCCACGCTCATACAAACCCTTCTGCCTAACCCTCCCCTGCGCTCATACAAACATCCTCTGCCCGGCTCCCAAGCGCGTGGTCTGTCCATATACCCCTCCCCTGTTCCTCGCTGATGCCCTCTCACGGATGAATAGCCCCATTAACCCGGGCCGGGACGGGAGCTGTTGGGTCGCCCCTCCCCGCCGAGTGACGTCATATCGTCCGAACCAACACCCCAGCCTGGGTCGTCGGGCGTGAATAACATGGCTGTTGTGGTGCGGGGCGTAGGTTGGATTAGATAATGGATAATCTGATATATAGCGGCTAGAGGAGCGAGCAAGATCCCTTACTTGTCAACTGGAGACCTATCTGATGCGATGATGGTCGACTCCGAAGCATGACACCCGAGGCAGAGTGTCGGGCCCGCGCCTCACGGCGCTGCTGGGACGCCACCTCCTGATGTCTGCTGACGTCACTGATGGCGTACTCTCCTTTGATACGACCCTCCTGGCTCCATGTGTCGGCGCGACTGCCCTCGGCTCTCTCCCGCGAATGACTCTCCACTTTGTTCCTCTCCTGTGCCCGTTATATCTCCTCTTATTTCTGAGGCCGGCCGTGTGACTTCCAGTCCACCTGCCCTCTGCGACGGTGGACTTCCGTCTGCTAAATGGTCCCTTTCGGCCTGTTGATCTGACTCTTGTTAGTGTTTCCTATCGTCCCTGCCGGGGCTGGTTAGCGACATCCGACGTCAAACGGCTCCCCCTGTTTCTTGACGGATCAGCTACCTCCGACTCTTGTTGGCGACCCCGACTATTCACCCGGGTCACCCTGTGCTGATTAATCCGCCAAATCCGCTTCCTGTGGTGCTTCTCTGTTCTGGTTAACCGGTTAACCAGCTCCCTCCGGCCTCTTGCTAGGGCGCTCCGGTGTTGTTTCCTGTTCTAGTTAACCCGGGTGCGTGGCTAAGCAGTTATATCCGTCGTTGTTCACACTTGGCCTAGACGGCCGGGTGTCTGAGTTTGCGCAGGGGGGCGTGGCGCTCCTTCTCGGGTTTTCACACCTGGCGAATGGGAGTGCTGCTCTCCACCTGTCTGGATGGTGTGAAGACCAAACAGGATGTTACGTCCTACCTGGTCCCCTCCTAACGTGCACCTGAGTCCGGCCAGCTGCCTAGTATGCGCCGGCCGGCCCCTCCGCCGCCGCCTTAGGCGCGAGTGGTTTTCTGGCCGGGGCGTGGCGCTACTTCTCGGGTTTACACACCTGGCGATTGAAAGTGCTGCTCTCCATTTGTCTGGATGGTGTGAAGACCAAACAGGATGCTACGCCCTGCCTGGTCCGCTCCTGACGTGCACCTGCGTCCCGCCAGCTGCCTAGTATGCGCCGGCCGGCTCCTCCGCCACTGCCTTAGGCGCGTGTGGCTTTCTGGCCGGCCGTCTCAATGGGAGGGTGAATTGTCGGCCGGCGGGGTCAGGTACCGTGGTGCTCGACGACTAATGCTCTCTTGGTTCTCTGTATACCAGCTGACGTTTCTTTGTCAGCGGCTGGGTCCGCTCTGTGGTGAGTTAAATGACGAAAGGTCGGCTGTACGGTTATTCAATGTTACCAGCATTACAGTACTACTCAGAATGGTGTCTCAAAACCTAAGTAATACCGATATCAGTCACATTGGTACAGATTTTCTAGTCTGTTTGTATAAGGTGACACAATCTGTGGGTTTGCATCCTTGAAAAATACCCAAGTATAGCTAACCTACAGCCGCTTATCTCGACAATTTTCGCAGATGTCCTCAGCAAAGAACGCACAGGTTTGGGTGTAAATTTTAAGCTTATGAGGTATTCTGGGAAAATACTGCTATGTCGACCTATACAATTATTATTTCAACTTCCATATACACCTTTAAATATTGGCTTACGCATCATAAAACTAAGCAAATGCTTAAAAATGCGCACGCACACACGCCCGTACATTGTCAGCAAACCAATATGGCGAACCCGTTGAAATGTAAACAAACGATTCTCTCCTGGTTTCACGTCATCACAACCTGACCAATCACCGCCGAGACTTGCTCAAGACTAATTGGTCAATAGCTAGCTGACAGCCAAATATAGCTGATGAGCAGATCCGATAAACACAGTCAAGATGTGGAAGCTGCTCGCGATTGTCACCCTTTTTACCAATGTTGAAGGAGCGGAGTACACCCCCCCTGGACCGCCGCCACCTGCTGAGCACTATTTCTTCTTCCTCGGGTTCTAGGGACAGGGTGGCTTCAGCTGGGTCAGCTACAACTGCACCACACTCTTCTTCAAGTTCAGCACACTCCAGAGGCCACAACAGCAGGAACATCACCATCTCACATGTAAATATCAATTCAATTACGTCTCGCTGCCGACTTGACGAGCTGTCCCACTATGTCTTTCTTAATGACATTGACATTTTATGTTTGACTGAGACCAAACTTGACGAGACAATCCATCCTTCTCTTTTCACACTTGACAACTATCACAGCCCATTGACAAAACACAGGAACAGAAATGGAGGGGGTGTTGCCATTTACATCCACAATAACCTAGCAGTGAAACGACTTCCAAATCTTGAAACACCAGGAGTAGAATGGGTATGGTGCCTTGTTAAAGTGAAACTCACTACACTTTTGATATGTTCAGTGTAGGTCCCTCCAAACCTATCATCGGAACAGAATTCTTTAGTTACAGCCAAGCTGTCAGAAAGCATTTTGGCAGAACTAGTCTATGTTCCAGATAATATTATAATTCTGGGAGATTTTAATGCAGGCAACACATTTTTGGATTCCAAGTTTTTACAGCATAGCCCACTTACACCTTATGAGATTGCTCTCCATGATGAGATATTGTCTTCCAATTTAGAACAACTTATACATCAGCCTACACGCTATGCAGAATCTAATGAGGTTGCCAATTTAAGGGACCTTGCCCTAGTTTCAAATGTAGCAATGGTAGAGAATAGTGGGGTTCTTCCTTCCTTCTCGAGAATCGATCATATACCAATATTTGTTTCCCTTAAAATTGAACCCCCCTCCATTCCCAAACAAACAACACAGTGTTGGGATTACAGACAAACAGACACTGACAAGCTCACCAGACTGTTGATGGACACTGACTGGGACACACTTCTTGACTGTGATGTGGACAAAGCGACAGAAAACTTGACTGACGCCTTACTTACTGCAGCCAAGGCCACGATTCCATTGAAAGTTTTCACTAGAAATCCAACTAATAAACCATGGTTCAGCCTGGAGCTAAAATGCCAAATCCGACGACGTGACATACTTTTTAAAATTGCTAAAAACGTGACACTCCGCAGGACTGGGAACGATGGAGAAGACAAAGAAATCTGACAACCGAGACAAACCAGGGACTAAAGACCTTACATATACAATCAGAAGTTACGAGACTTTTTGAGCATAAACGAGATCCCCGAACATATCACAACATACTTAAAGGACTTATTGGGAAGAAAGGAAAGCATGCCATACCACCTCTAATCAGCCAAGACGGAACACCAATCACAGACGAATATGACAAAGCGACTATTCTAAATGAACATTTTGCTAACCAAACGCGACTGAACACACATGACAAAGACCTACCCCAACTTTATACTCCTACAACTTTCCCACATTTGGCGGAGGTCCAAGTAACCGAGCAAGAGGTTCTCAAAATTGTGAATTCCTTGGACGCTAATAAATCATCAGGCCCTGATAAAGCTCCAAATAAATTACTTAAAATGTGTGCGTTGTTAATTGCTAACCCCTTATGCAAACTCTTTAATAAATCACTTCAATCAGGTAAATTTCCCCTATCTTGGAAAATAGCTTGTGTAACCCCAATTTTCAAACAAAAAGGATCCACCTCAGATCCAACCAATTACAGGCCAATAAGTCTTCTTCCTAATTTATCTAAGATACTTGCAAAAATTAGTCTTTAATAAAATATATGGGCATCTATCTGAAAACAATTTATTGACTGAGAAACAAAGTGGCTATCGTTCCCAACATAGTGCACATATCCAGCTCCTTTATCTTACTCATCAACTGTACTCTGCGCTAAATGAAAACAAAAATTTCACCGCAATTTTCCTTGACATTTCGAAATATTTTGATAAAATTTGGCACGAAGCATTGATTGCAAAATGTGAAATTCAATACAACATATGGCTCCCTATTGGCATGGTTGAAGACTTATTTAAAAGATCGCAGACGAATATGACAAAGCGACTATTCTAAATGAACATTTTGCTAACCAAACGCGACTGAACACACATGACAAAGACCTACCCCAACTTTATACTCCTACAACTTTCCCACATTTGGCGGAGGTCCAAGTAACCGAGCAAGAGGTTCTCAAAATTGTGAATTCCTTGGACGCTAATAAATCATCAGGCCCTGATAAAGCTCCAAATAAATTACTTAAAATGTGTGCGTTGTTAATTGCTAACCCCTTATGCAAACTCTTTAATAAATAACTTCAATCAGGTAAATTTCCCCTATCTTGGAAAATAGCTTGTGTAACCCCAATTTTCAAACAAAAAGGATCCACCTCAGATCCAACCAATTACAGGCCAATAAGTCTTCTTCCTAATTTATCTAAGATACTTGCAAAAATTAGTCTTTAATAAAATATATGGGCATCTATCTGAAAACAATTTATTGACTGAGAAACAAAGTGGCTATCGTTCCCAACATAGTGCACATATCCAGCTCCTTTATCTTACTCATCAACTGTACTCTGCGCTAAATGAAAACAAAAATTTCACCGCAATTTTCCTTGACATTTCGAAATATTTTGATAAAATTTGGCACGAAGCATTGATTGCAAAATGTGAAATTCAATACAACATATGGCTCCCTATTGGCATGGTTGAAGACTTATTTAAAAGATCGCAGTCAGGTTGTTCGTGTAGGAAGTGCCATTTCTGGATCTTAAAAAATCTAGCTGGCTGCCCTCAAGGCTCGGTCCTTGGACCTTTGCTCGCCCTCATGTACCTTAATGACTTATCAAAAATTACTGAAAATGATGCACTTTTCTACGCTGACGACACATCCCTATATTTATCCCACCCACAAGACAGCCAACAACACAGACTCTCACTGCAAAACGACTTGGACATGATAAGACAGTACGGCACCGACTGGGCTATTACATTTAACGCGGACAAGACAGTACAACAAACATTCACAAACAGGCGTAATGACCAAGACTTTGACCTCTCTTTCGATGGACAACCCCTACTTCCCGTGACTTGCCACAAGCATCTAGGACTACATCTTTCCACTGACCTGCATTTTCACGAACATATCAACTCCTTGATACGAACCATAAATTATCTCTTAGGACCTATTTATCCTGTTGCAAGGTTTATATCAAGATCAGTACTTAAAGAAATATATTTCATATACATAAGACCACACTTTGACTATTGCGACATATTCTACGACGGTAACCTGACTGCCTCTGACTCAATACGACTCCAGACCATACAGAACCGCTGTGCACGACTAGTGACTGGAACCTTGTTTCGCACACCCACCAACGCTCTACTTAACGACCTAGGATGGGAACGACTAGCAACGAGACGACGCATTCACAGACTTCTCTTTTTCCATCGACTATATTACAACTACCCGCCTCTTCCTCCATACCTGACTAACCTCTTGCCAAACACAAGACAGGACGCTACAGGACTTCAGTTACGTAACGCACACCTTCTCTCACTTCCCCCTAGCCGGTTAACTTCCTTTCGGAAATCGTACATCCCTGCTACGATTAGACAGTGGAACCTTCTTCCTGAAACACTCCGTAACACTCCTTCTCGACGTGACTTTTCTCGTCAAGTCTGGCAGCGATTCGGGGCACCCGAGCCATCAGCACTTAACTCCGTAGGTACACAAACACTAAACACACAACACGCAAGACTACGTGTCGGCTTATCAACACTACACGCCCACCTCTTTCAACTCCAACTCACACCAAGTCCGTTGTGTTCTTGTGGACACACGTACGAAGACACTATCCATTACATACTCTGGTGCCTTCGTTCGTTCTGTTCGTATACACGAAGGTTCGTTCTGTGATATACACGAATCACAGAACGAACCTCTTTAACGCAGCGCGACGCATTGTGCGCGACTTTGATGATTTGCCACCCAAAAACAAATTAGAGCTCCTGCTCTTTGGTATAAATATTTCACAAACACAGGGTATAGACATCGCACATCACTTACAGACATTCATAGCACTTTCACAAAGACTCAACACCCACAAATAACACAACAATCACACAATACCAGCACTTTCACCACGCTGACCTGCTGTTGCCGCCTGTGCCTGGCCACCTGATTTTCGAATAGCCGCTCGGCGGGCTGGTAGCGGGGCCTACGTGATCTGTTCCTTAGTTTTGGTAAAATTTCTGTTTCATTTGTTTCATCTGGAGAGGCGCTATGATTTAAGCTTTTGCTTTTGCGCCAATCCATTATTGTCCTGTTTGATTTGATGTCTTTTGTTAACAAAATAAACGAACTGAACTGAACTGAACAGTCAATTGCACTTTGACACGTGTGCTCCCGTACCGTTTCATATTTCAAACCTTTTTTAGTTTTACCAGAGCGCGCCCACTAGGTCATCGCCCAAAAAGGCGTTTTACTGGTATACTATTGTGGCTTAAATCCGAGGAGATATCATTTCGCGCCATTGTTTTTTTTTGGGGGGGGGGCCTTGGCCCGAAGGGACCCCCTGAGTTTCTTTGTCCCCCATCCGAAAATGCCTTCCGCCACCACTGTCCAGCACCACAAGTTGTCAGTCGACATGGCTACAGGCATGCTGCGACTGCCCTCAGGAGCGGTGGTGGCAACTGCTTTCCTCTCAAATGACGTCCGCACCCCTTGAGGATCTGTGTCATCAGTTCCCTGACGCCTGCCAGGCCCCGGCGGGTACGGCTCGTGTAAAACTTCATACAACGTGCCACATTGAGACCAGAGGGCCGCCTCAGGTTGCAAGACCTCGCCGCCTGGCCCCGGACAAGCTCGCTGCAGCCAAAGCAGAGATCAACCTGCAGATCGACGACAGCACTCTTAGACCATCACAGAGCAGCAGTGCATCTCCCATTCACCTGCAGCCAAAGGGAGAACAGGACCAGTTCCACCTGTGCGATGACTACAGACGGCTCAATGCAACATCACTGTCCCTGACCGCTACCCTGTCCCGCACCTTCAGGACTTTTCCGCTCATCTCCATGGCTGTACAATTTTCTCCAAACTAAACTAAAGCGAGTTTTCCACCAGATCCCTGTCGAGCCAGCTGACGTGCCCAAGACCGCCCTCACCACCCCATTCGGGATGTTTGAAGTTATGGTGATGCCGTTCGGACTCCGCAATGTAGCCCAGATCTGCCAGCGCTTCATGGACGAGGTGCTGCGTGGCGTGCCAGGGTGTTTCGTCTACATCGATGACATCTTGGTCGCCAGCTCGTCAACAGACCAGCACAGGCAGCATCTGCACCAGGTCCTTGAACGCCTCTCCCAGTACGGCATCAAGGTCAACAAGGCCAAGTGCCTGCTGGGGGAGTACTGAGCTGGGCTTCCTCGGCCACCACGTCTCCGCTGCCGGCATCACTCCACTTCCCAGCAGAGTGGCGGAGATCAGCACCTTCCCCACCCCCAAGACGGAGTGCCAGCTGAGGAAGTTCATCGGCATGATCACCGTCTACCACCGATTCATGAGAGGCGCCACAAAACACCTGCAGCCACTATACAAGCTGCTGACGCTGAAGTCCAATTCCAGGCAGGACAAGACGCTGGAATGGACAGAAGAAACAGGCCAGGCATTCCGACGAAGCAAGGCGGCCATGGCAGCGGCAGTACCACTGACGCACCAGCCGCCCAGCGCCGCGCTGAGCGTACAGACCGACGCCTGTGACACTGGGGTCGCAGCGATGCTGCTGCAGTTTGTGGGCGGCGCCCAGGGGTGGTAAAAGTGCTTTGTGGCCCCGACCAAAAGTGGCACATACAAAAATGACCCCAGCACACTGGGGTCATTTTTTTCCTTCACATGAATACCCTAACACCTGGCTGCATGCTCACATCATCCCTATATTTTAACCAGCGCCGTGCCGGGGGGAGGGGAGTTAGACACCCCCTCAGGTTTTTCGCGGATAGCAAAAAAAAACAGCGAAGCGCAGCGCAATCATTTTTGGCACAGCTGTGTGTGCATCAATTGTTCGCATTATGCTAAAAAAACGGGTTATCTTAGGTCAGGTCACTAGACCAGGTCACGTGACCCCACCTCCCAAAAAAACTTCACAGTTTTGCGATGATCGGTTTTACACTTACAGAATTTCATAAGGTCACATATATCTACAATGCGTGAATCTTGGATTTTTAATATCAGCGACCTAAGGTCGGTTTAAACCTCGCCCTACCGGGGGCTGACAGGCCCCCTCCTGAGGATTTTCTTAAATAAATGTTTATACATGCGGCGCATCTTGCTGAAATTTTTGTAGCTGGGTTTACAACAGTTATACGTATGTTGTAAAAATTTAATTGCAATTAGTTAAGTGGTTTGGAAGATAATCATGTTTTGATGACGTCATGTTGGTGGAAAAACGATAAATATTTGAAAAATGGTAGAGAACAGAGTTTTAAAGGAAATTGCAAACACAATTCAGCAAAGATACAAAATGGCATTTTCTTTTAAATGGAAATCTGGTATTTTCTAAATTTTGGGTTTTTGACCCCTAAAATAAAAATAAAACTGTTTTTTTTTAAACTCCCCACAAAATCGGAATTTTCAAAGATGTTAGAAAACAAGAATATGTGTGAGAGAACTGAGTATGGACAATATCCATACCCAATTTCAAAGCAATGTCTTCATTTTTGACTGAGTGATGGCTCCCTAAGTGTAAGAAACTGATGACGTCATTTTGTAAATAACTTTTTTTGACTTTTTGGACAAGATACAAACAAAACAGTACCTTTTCTGTTTTTCTGAGCCAAAACTGGCCTAGGAACATGCCTTTTTATTTACATTTATAAATTTATAATTTTGAGGTTTCTGAAGAGCAAAATCGCTGTTCTGGACGTGATAAATCCGAGGTCATTCAATTGACCTGGAAAGTCATCCGTTGACCTGAAACCTAAAACTCGCATACTGTTAGATTCCTCTCATGACAGGCAACATGCTCGTTCTTACTGCAGTGCTCTAAGTTGCTTGGTTTGGAAGTTAACAGGGGGTCTGTCAGGCCCCCCCCCGTAGGGCGAAGGTGAAAAAGCTCCCGTTGGGCGAGGGTTAATTTCGTGACCTCCCCATTATAAGTCTAAGGGGAAATCTGCAAATGCTTCCTATTCTAAGGAGACGCAAGGTAGCAGTGTAATTCCTTCTGGATCATGTTATTATAGAACATTCTTGATGACCTAGGTGACATTTTTGTTCAGTGACCCCTACAGGGTCAGCCGTGGTCATACCAAGGTCACCAACAGTTTCATGTCAATAACTCTCGACATAATGACGATAGAGAAATGAAACCGATACCAATGTGTTTATATCGTCGCGGCACGTCTTCCCATATGCAACATGACCAACTTGCGTCACCACCCCTTGACCTTGACCTGAGGTCACGTTTGTAAGTTGACCAGACCTGGTCAAAAATAATATGATGCAAAGCGTTTTGACAAGACAAGCACGATGTCGTCAAAATTATTGCCTTGTGTCGTTATTAGGTAAAAAGCTATTCGTGATAAACGTTTTTTTAAACCCTTTTTGACATTTGATGAGCTCTGGTGCCTAAACATTTGACTTGAGCTAAAATTTTAGGACACCATGTCGATTACATTTTTCAAGAGCTTTCCATTGCTTTTTCTGTTTGTTCCTAGCTATGACAGTTCCTGTGATATCTGGGGGTTTCTGGAGCGAAGTCCTAAAACTTGAAAATCTGACCTTTGATGACCTCTGGTGACCCTAATATTGACTTTAGAGAGAGAAAAAAAACATTTAAAGTTCTTTCGAATGTGCTGGTTGGGAGCTTTTGAACGTTTTTTCCCGCGTCTTTCTAGCTCTTTTAGTCTTCGAATTAAAGGGGTGGGATCCCAGGGCTGTGAAATCCACTGTCCTGACAGTGGACCTCCATTGAAAATGTACTAGCAACCCGGCACTCCACCGGGGGAATCCACCGTATTATATTGTATTGTATTGTACAATAACGAACAATCCACACGAATGTGGTTTTTACTGTTCTGAGTCAATAAAAGGATAAACATGGGATAAGACATGACAGTAAAACATGCCGTCCGGAGCTCCCGCGCCATGCCGATGCCGGGGGTTATCAGTAGAGACTGACCATAGGGAGATGCAAAAAAGTGGGAGACTGTGCGCCGTGCGGGAGACGATGCCGACTGTATTGTGACTGTGTGCCGGTTAGCACTGTTTGCTTGGTTTGGTTGGTGGTTGCCGAGTTCCTTTTTTGTGTTAAGGTGTTTTGATGGGTTATTGTTTGTGCTGATTTTGATGTTTCGTTATGTGCTATGTGCTTGTTATGTGATTTGTGCTTCAGAGGTGAAAATACACTAGCCCTTAAGTGGGACAAACTGGGAAAAAAAATGCCGGGGTGGGGCGTTTAGACGCCCCCCCTAAGGTTTTTCGAGAATAGCAAAAACGGCTGCGCGCAGCGTCGCCATTTTTGAAACAGCTGTTAAGACATCAATTGTTCACATATTGTAACATTCTTGACCACGGGTCATCTCAGGTTAGGTCACCAGGCCAGGTGACGTGATTCACCTCCAAAAAAGTGTGCGGTCGTACCACAGACACATTTTTTGGCTGATCGATTGGGTACTTACAGGATTTCATAAGGGTAATAGTAACTACAATTCGTATATCTCGGATTTTTAATATCGGTGATTTAATGTCGGGTCAATTTCATTATAAGTAAATGGGAAAATATTCAAATGCTTCCTATTCTGAAGATACGCATAATATCAGCCCAATTCCTTCTGGATCATGTTATTATAGGCCATTTTTGGAGACCCAGGTGCATTTTTGGTTCAGTGACCTCACGTGTTGAATCTATCGTCTGGATTTTTTTTCGTTGGATTTTGTGTTGTAATGTAATGTATTATTATTGGCAATCAAGAACTGAAACGCAACTGCTAATAAAAAGTAAATGTACATACATGCTGACGTGATGAATATGATGATTAGGTGAATAATACATCTGAAGTGGTTTTGACGATCAGTATTTCTAAGGACACTTAGTAAATGTTCACAGAAATGACAGTAATGATTTTTGCTGGCATTTTGGCCTCCTTTGTGCATGAGAAGGAGCATTTTGTCCCCGACCTTATCCATAAGAACAGCACACTTTACCACCCTTGACTGCGCCTGACAACCACTGGCGCTCTTCTCCCGCGGCCACAGGAAGTCCGAGACGCGCTACAGCACATTCGGCAAGGAGCTGTAGGTTGTCTACACTCACAAAATCGCGACACACGACCCGGGTGTTAAATCCTACCACAGGGGTTAATTTGGAAATTTACTCTTGCATGGGGTGTAATTGTTGAGGCTTCGCTATCTACGCTCATGGCAGACACCGGCGTAGTGTGTCAGTGCCGACTACCATCGCATTGTGTGTTCGTCATCGCTGCATGGGGTGTCGAGGTGTCGCTATACTCATCCGGGGGTGTCGATTGACGCCTTAGCCGGGCGTATTGCAGGAGTTCGTTTACCACTGGGAGAGGTGTGACGGTCGCCGCTGTTTGGGGTGTGGTGACCCAGACGCACGCAGACGGCGGCGCGGCGTTAGCTGCGCGCGCACATCGCCGCCGGCCGGCCGCGCCGGCTCAGTTGCACCGTGGCCTTGGACGCGGCAGGTTGGTCAGAGTGCGTGCGTCGACCGTTGTCAGTGTTCAAGTTGCTGTTGAGTTGCGAAAGGCTGTCAATCGTGCTGTCGTGATCGGAGTTATAACTACCTAATTGTGATTTGTGAGTGCGTTCTTTCGTGCGTTCTTTTCATCTTAGAAATGTAGTTAGTTGTGAATTTGTGATCGATAAACATTAGGTATGTTAGCGTCTATAGGTTTCATGCACTCCCGTCACAACCAATTGTATTGCTTATCCGGTCAGAGCTGCATCGACCAAGCTTCTATAAACATATGAATATACGTAGCTGACTGTTGATCCATAGTAACTATGATTATTTATGAGTTTGCTTGATGATGATGATTTGTGATGTTGATGTTGAAACATGGATCTGTTTAAAATAATTGACGGTTTTGTTAATACAATGTTTTTGCACGGGAATGTACTAATTTTTAGTTGCTCAGATTGGGAAGGTTGGCGCGAGCGGTCAGAGTCAGGTCAGAGTGCTCAGATTGGCATGATTCTTGCGAGTTTCGACACGTCTCTGAGCCGGCGCCCGGCGTTGGCCGCCGCCCGCCATGCGTCTGCGTCACGAGACCCCAAGCAGCGGCGACCGTTACACCTCTCCCAGTAGTGAACGAACTCCTGCAATACACCCGGCAGAGGCGTCAATCGACACCCCCATATGAGTATTGCGACACCTCGACATCCCATGCAGCGGTGACGTTACGCCTCTCCCAGTGGGAAACGAACTCCCGCAATACGCCCGGCTGAGGCGTCAATCGACACCCCCGCATCAGTATTGCGACACCTCGACACCCCCGGATGAGTATAGCGACACCTCGACACCCCAGCGGTGACGTTACGCCTCTCCCAATGGTAAACGAACTCCCGCAATACGCCCGGCTGAGGCGTCAATCGACACCCTACGAATGAGTATTGCGACACCTCGCCACCCCATGTAGCGCTTATCAAAGGTGTTCCGTTAAACTTATACACCCCATGCAGTGGCGATCACCGTTGTTCTGGTACACCTCCCTGAGCGCTAAACAAAACACCTTCCAGGTGACGTATTTTAGGTAGCGTGGGCATCACACGGGCTTAGAGTGTCAACACCCAGCGCGGGTGTTGATTTTTTTGTGAGTGTACCTGGCCCTCAAACACTTCCGCCACGCCGTGGAAGGACGCCCACTGGCGATCTTCACCGACCACAAGCCGATCACCCATCCAATCGCTTCAGCCTCTGACAGCCACGCTCCGCGAGAGTCGCGACAGCTGGACTACATCCTGCAGTTCACGTCAGACGTCCGGCACGTCCCAGGCGCTGACAACGCCGCAGCTGATGCCCTCTCGAGGACGGTGTCCATGCTGACCGCACCCAGCCCGCCAGTCGACGACCTCGTCGCGCTGTCCGCCTATCAGCAGGAAGATGAGGAGCTGGCGCGCTTCCGCACGACGGAGCACAGCCTGAAGCTGCTATCGTTGCGTCACCTTCATCAACGCGACTAGGGGGGGGGGGCACTGTAGGTGGCGCTACCGCAGATCGTCTCACGACGCTGGTGCCACTGCCGGCGGAACGTTAAAGTACAACTTGTATGCCCGCCGCTAGGCGGCAATAGCGTACCGTATATAAGTATTGTGTTATGTTATTCCTTTGCACGTACTCCATCATTCCTTTTATACATTTAATCGTTTAAACATACTTTTAATTCAATCGTCTCTCAGAATGTAGCGCACCCAGAATGTACCTCAGCGTTTCAAATGTTTGTAATTGTGTTGGGAGCTGGTCCCGAAGCAAAAGTACGGGCATTTCTCACAGTCGGAGAAGCGCACAATGAACGTTATAGTTAACCCTCGCCCTACAGGGGGGGGGGGGCTGACAGCCCCCCTGTTATTTGTCTTGAATAACTTTTACGCATGCGGCGCATCTTGCTGAAATTGCTAATATTTGAGCTTACAACAATTATACGTATGGTGTAAAATAAATCATTTAAATTGGTTAAGTAGTTTGGGAGATAATCATGTTTCGATGACGTCATGTTGGTGGACAAACTGTAAATATTTGAAAAAAAGGTAGACAACAGATTTTTGAAGCAAATTGCAAGCGCAATTTACCAAAGATACAAAATGGCATTCTCTTTAAAATGGCGATCTCGGATTTCCAAAATTTTGGGTTTTTCACTCCTAATTTTTTTTTAACCACCACAAAATCAAAATTTTCAAAGATGTTAGAAAAACCGGAATATATGTGAGAGAACTGAGTATGGAAAATACTCAACCCAAATGTCAAATCAATATCTCTATGTTTTACTGAGTGATGGCTCCCAAGTGTAAGAAACTCATGACGTTATTTTTTTAATAACTTTTTTTTAACTTTTTTTCTGACAAGATACGAACAAATGATTACCTTACCTTTTCAGTATTTCTGAGTCAAAACTGGTCTAGGAGCATGCCTTTTTATTTATATTTATCAATTTCAAATTTTGAAGTTTTCTGAAGAGCAATCGCTGTTCTGGACGTGGTAAATCCGAGGTCATTCACCTGACCTGGAAGGTCACCCCTTGACCTGAAACCTAAAAATTGCATACGATTATATTTATCTCATGACAGGCAATATGCTGGTTCTTACCGCATTGCTCTAAGTTCTTTGGTTTGGAAGTTAACAGGGGGTCTGTCAACCCCCCCCCCATAGAGCGAAGGTGAAAAAAGCTCCCGTAGGGCGAGGGTGAATATAGCACATCTTATTATGCGACTATATGCGTGTATACACACAGGTGTGAACATATGTACCAAGGCTCCGGAATGGTATCGGATGCACTCCGTCTTAATGAACAAAACACATGAATCTAAATACCTTTATTTAATCAAACTTGGTTTGGTATATTTTCAAATATGCTTAATTACGCTGATATAAAAACTAATTACGAACATATTAATATGTCCTTAGCCTAAAGATATGTTGGTTGGATATATTTTAATACAGTATTACACTCAGGATTTCAAGGTGCAAATGAGAACACTTCACCACGCCCAGATACAATAACACACAAGGAGGAACATATGCCCATACACGGAGGGAGACTACTGTGGCCAAGGGAAGGGCACGGCAGCGTCGGTTCAGAACCGGCTTCCGCTGAGGTTCGCCAGAAGGGAGGGGCTCGGCTTGGCAGTCTCCGGCTTCTTTGTCGAGTCCTGGGTGGCTACCGGTGGCGATCCGCCGACGTGACAGGTGACAGTAGACAGTGCTTCCGGTCCAGCGTGTGCACTGTCGCCGTCGTAGCCGGCGCCTGGCAGGGGCGGACCGTCCTGCAGCAGCGGCAACGCGCTGACTGGTCGGCCCTGCCGCTCCCGACGGTACGCCGCGTTGTCCCGCTCCACAGCCGCCCGCAGCGGGCTGGGCAATGCCGACAGCGTCGGCGGCCGCCCGCCCGTTGCCTCCGCACTCGCCAGCTGGTAGAACAGTGTGTAGGCAGTCTCGGTAGAATGCTGCGGCCGTCCGGTCACAGGTGCCGCTTTCACCGGTACCGCTGAGATGTCGTCTAGCCGCCACCAGCCGTCGTCTGTGCCGTCTGTGCCGTCAGAACCGGCACCACCAACGCTGCCGGACGCGCGGCAGAACGAGAAGTAATGTCCGGCGTCGAGCGAGTGGCCAGCGTGTACGATGACGGCGTAGAGACGGTACTGGGCAGGCTGGCGGTCGGCCAGTGGCACGGCCAGCTGTTCAGACAGTACCACTGGCGCCAGCACCTTCCGTCTCGCGCCGGTCCGCCGGTCGAACATGAACCTGCCCAGCGAGACGACAAGCAATGACGGCGGGATGATCAGGCGCAGCTGGTGGTCGGCGTCGCGCAGGCCGGCGCATCTGGCGCAGTGATATTGATTGTCGCCACAGAGCCGCTCCCGAGCCAGGTAGTGCTGCAGCAAGTCCGACACAGTCAGAACAGTCTCGGGCTGAACGTGGGACTTCTCTTGCATGACATGTGTATCTGGCAGCGCCAGGTGCAGGTCAATCACGCGTTCCTCGTGGTGTGACACGGAGCCGCACGCGCAGCACGTGTAGGTGGTCTCGCCGCAGCAGGCTAGCAGTCGACTTATCAGGCCGGTGGCCGGCTCGTCGGGCTCACCGGGTGTGTCCTCGGCCACACCGTTCGCAGTGCCGGCACCACTGTCAGCTGATTGAGACCCCAACAGCAGCCCACCGGGAGCTGGAAAGTCGTCGCAGGGGCGGTGCTGGCGTCGGGGCCGCGGAGAGTTCTCCACCGTCGGACACGGCGCACTCGTGTCGTCCCTGGCGCGGAGGGCGGCGACAGAGGGGGACGGCAGCGGGACGGGTGTCGGTGAAGACGGCGTAGCTGGTGACGCGGGACACGCTCCTCCTCTTGCATGACACCCAACAGGTATCTCGTGAACTCAGAGCAGTCCTGCTGGCAGCCGCGTTTGAACCAGGGCGGTTGAGTGGTCCGCTGGAACTCGGCCGGGCTGTATGTGGGTCGCTCGGAGAAAGAAAGGAAGGCAAAAACGCGCTGCAGAGCGGCCAGGTGGGGTAGGGAGGGCGACGGCCGCGCCGCCAGCACCTCACTGCGCAGCTGGTCCGAGAGGAAGAGGGCCTGTAACACGGCATTCATGTAGCATGTGTTGCCGAGGTTGACAAGGCCGCGAGGTTGGAACTCGTCAGTTCTGACTTCCTGGGCCGCCCGTTCGACTGAGATCTGGCTGGTAGTTGAAGACGGTGGTGGCGTCGGGTGAGTGGCAACATCCTTGACTTCGTCCCTTGGCTGGCATTTTCTGGTCCCTGCACGAGAGGTGGCGGCGGTGGCAAGAACTGAGGCCGCATTACCACGCACGACGGCGATGGACAGACGCTGTAGAAGCCACTCAGTCTCCCTTCGATCACCAGTGTGGGCGGTTAACAGCCGGCCCAGGTCCTTGATGAAGCCGGAGGTGGCGGATCCAAGTACTCCCGATGTTTCAACCGCGATCGGTACGAACTTGTAGCGGGAGCTCAGGCGTCGGACCTTCTTTGCTTCTACAGCAATGGCGGCGGCTCCGGGTTCGAGCGCGGCCTGGATGATGGCACTGTCAGCAAAAGTGTCGGTGCAGGTGGCGTCCCAGATTAGGCACCTTCCTCCGCTGTAGGGGAAGAGTGTAAGACCATCTGGGCGCTTGCCATCCCCTCGGTCAAGGCCGACGGGTTCGAGGATAGCGGGGATGCCGGCACTCACTAAACCTCGCCTTACCACTTCGTTTAAGTGAGCGTGCCGTGGAAGGCGGCCGGCGCTCTTCAGACAGGAAAGACCGTGGTGACCAAGCGTATCGACCAAGCGTATCGACTGACCAACGTTTTCGACCTAATATATTGGTTGGCCTTCCAACAAGTATTGTAATGAAAAATGCGCGAATGTGTTGACGCCCTAAAAGGAATAGTTCACCTGTAACATGGGGTTTTGAACTGAGATAGCAAATTTGTAGAACAGATCGAAAAACGGGTTGTGGTGAAATAATTACCTCGCTACGCTAAGTAATTTCGACTCAGGACTAGTGGGCCTTTTTAGAAGAAGTTTCGGGCCCCACACATTGTTTCGGGTGCTCACAACGGTTGTTTGCGTTACAAGCAGTCTGTGCATATATGCCTATAGTCCATCGTTATTGTGTGCAATAGTTTCCATATCCAAGCTACCATATGCATGACGTCATAATTGTCATGAAATATGTATGGCTATGAAGGAGAAAAGAGAAACATGCCCATTTTTCGACGAATATACATATATCGTCCAAACGAATGCCATATTCGTTTTTTTTAAGCTCGAAATACCCGTATAACCAAATTTCAAGACAACTTTCAAGGTGCCCTATTCCCTTTAACCTGTGCCCCGCTGGGGTTGCCTGCCGAACGCGCCACGCTGGGGTGGGTAAATTTTACCCCCCTCTCCCTCGTATCTTCCGAACCAATAAACGCAGCGGGACGCGCAAAGCGGCGATCGAAATCTCTCAAGGCGATGAATATAATGCATGCCCGAAATTCTTAAATTATGGCCACATGTCTGATCACGATCAAGACAAAGGTCAAGATTGAGGTCTTTGAGTTTTTTAAGCAATACTTTCCATCTTTAGATTATATTTACAGCCTTAGATTCCGACTATTATTTCACAGAGTGCTCTCAAAGGTATAGTGCATCTCAAGTATAAGCGAAAGTGAAATTGTAAGCAAAGGTCAAGGTCAAGGTCAGGTCACAAAAGGTCGCAGGTCTACGAAAGCGATGCCCCACATGTTGCATAGGTTATTTTACACGTATAATTCGATAGTAGCAGCCATGTTCACAACGTGAACCCATATAATGGCCCTCAGGTCAAGGTCAGGTCACAAAAAGGACAAAATTTGAAATTGACTAATATTAATACAAAGGCATGTTTCTAGACCAGTTTTGTCTCAGAAATACAGCGGTGGCATTTATTTGTCTGTATCTGGTCAATAACAGCAAAAAAACGTAACTTCAAAAAATGAAGTCATGAGTTACTTATATACCATGGGAGCCATAAGTCAGTCAAAAATAAAGATATTGCTTTGAAATTTTGTTTGAGTATCGTCAATACTTGGTTCCCTAACATATCTTCCGGTTTTTTAAAAAAATATCTTTAAGAAAACAACTTTTTGTGTTGTCCCCATAGAAGGACAACTATCCACTCAGCAACCTAAATGCAAATCATGACCATTTTATTTTGTTAGCAACAATTTCTTTAACTACCGTTATGGTATTAAAATGTGATCTAAATTTAAGAATTAAATAAAATTATTCCCTAATTCAAAGTTGGAAGTTTGGGAAAATTAATGATCGGTATTTTCCCTCCACTATTGGAAAGCGACACATGTAAGCAAATGTCTTTTGTATCAATCTGTTCAACGTTGTTAAATGGGCACTTTGAAACAAATCGCCGACACTAAATAGGTCGCCGTCGACGTGCATCGATGAGCTTCCGATTAAATCACTAGTTTGTTCAATGGTTGTTAATTGTAAAGGATGGGCGGATATATAATCACAACAAGTGTAGCGGGGTACATCTTCTCAGCATGTTCCAATGCACCGGGCCTGACTCCTCTGACAAAACATTCCGAGCCGGCCGGCGGCAGACGCCCCCTCTCCTCGCATCCAACCCAGACATGCAAAAACTCGGGTCCGAAGCCCGAGACTGCAAGTCTAGTAACTACAGTCATCACAGCCATCGCCAGAACAGCTGAGTAAGCGAGACGACGGCGGGGAGCAACGCTAGCCGGGTGTACGCCCCTCAGGTACACCCATTACGGTACCAGTCCCATTTGCGTACCGGCCCCAGTACCGTCCCTACCGGCGCTGCCACATCACCCCGCCCCTCCCCTCTATGTCCTGAGTCAGCACAGCCAGGGCGGCCGCCCAAAGGCAGAGGGACAGCTGTGTAGAACTGTAGCACGCCAACAAAGAGACGGGTTTGAAGTAAGGGAAGAATCGTTGTTGAGAAGAAATGCGGATGATAAACCGACACTATTGATGCGAAGTGATAGAAAATCGCAGTCAATTATTACGGAACAAATGACGTGTACGATATACGCGGAGTAAGACGTAAAATCAGAAGTATTGTCTAAAAAGAAGAATTGATATTATCACAAGGGCGAAGAGCTAATTGCAAGTAAGGATAAAATTAGAAATACGATCAACGCCGGCATATATATATATATATATATATGTATATGTATATATATATATATATATATATATATATATATATATATATATATATATATATATATATATATATATATATATATATATATATGTATATATGTGTATGTGTATGTATATGTATATATATGTATATATATTTAACGATTGTTAATGCAGCACTACAAATTACTGAACTTGAACGTAGCTCCAAGCAATGATACAAAATTAAGCATGTCAAGAGTTTCGTTAAACTGAAGAAGGCGAACATTTCATGCTGGAAAAATAAAGGGATGAAAAGAAAGTCATCTAAAAACGATACTACGACGTAATAATTGGAATGCAATGACTGAAAGGACTACTTGATTGATTATTGAAGAATACCATTTTATCAGCAAGATGCATTATCAAGAAACCAAAATTATCTGGTTATATAAAGATGCCGTAGTCCTCGTATCAAACTTATATAAAGATATTTGCACCAGACACCAGACACATGGCAGTAACAAAGCAAAGGGCGTGGCCATAGGTAGCAAGCAAACAAGAAAGTGGAAGAAATATGCACTACTTGAAGCAATTATATTATGAACAAAATTAAGTAAGAAAGGTCATTAAGAAGTTTGAAGAAGCTCTATACACTAGAAATGCAAAATTGTCGACGGCAAGAATCGGCCAATCAGAAGACGGGGGTGTGCCACACCCAGAGCAAGACACCGCTGGGTCGGAGTATAAAAAGAGGCAACGTCGCACAGAGAGGAAAAAGGGCAGCGACGAGCAGCGGACAGCAGCGGAGGCAGTCGACAACGGGACCCCAGCACGCGCGCTGCCCGCGGCGCGGCGGCGGCAGCCGTCCGCCGTGGCAGGGCTGACAGCGGAGACAAGACAGCGGACAGGAGCGGACAGCAGCGGAAGGGGAGCGGACAGCAGCGGACAGCAGCGGAGGCAGTCGACAACGGGACCCCAGCACGCGCGCTGCCCGCGGCGCGGCGGCGGCAGCCGTCCGCCGTGGCAGGGCTGACAGCGGAGACAAGACAGCGGACAGGAGCGGACAGCAGCGGAAGGGGAGCGGACAGCAGCGGACAGCAGCGGAGGCAGTCGACAACGGGACCCAGCACGCGCGCTGCCCGCGGCGCGGCGGCGGCAGCCGTCCGCCGTGGCAGGGCTGACAGCGGAGACAAGACAGCGGACAGGAGCGGACAGCAGCGGAAGGGGAGCGGACAGCAGCGGACAGCAGCGGAGGCAGTCGACAACGGGACCCCAGCACGTGCGCTGCCCGCGGCGCGGCGGCGGCAGCCGTCCGCCGTGGCAGGGCTGACAGCCGCAGAGAGAGGAAGACGGCAAGAACAGAGCCGACGGCGGCAGATCACAGTAAGTCACGAAGCTGCTCATCCTCTCCGATCCTACCCGAAATTCTGCCCAGGTCCGGTGATTACAAAATTTAAACAATAAGGGACTAAGTGGGATATTTTACGTAATTTGGGTCATCTGTCCAGGCTCGCTACTTTTTACCTAGGAGGGCAGGAAAAATGTATGTGTAGCCGATGCTGTACTAGAGGTGTGATGCCAAGCGACCGTAGTACTTTGGAATCCAGCACGCTGCGTTGCAGGTCATGGCGTAAGCCCTAGCGCATTGGCGCATGTAAATACGAGCGGTTTTAGTTAGTATTTTAAACTAGAGATTGAGCGAGTCAATTATTCGGTTCTGTGCTGGTTTTGGTGATATTAGGCGGAGATTCAAATGAATCATTGGTTGAACATGTAAATTGATTGGGACGTACCAAAAACGATTATTTACTGCGCTACCGTTTGTTTAGTTGCTGAGTTAAAATAAACATTGTAAATTTGTGTAACATTTTACGGGGGAAAGGAGACATGATGGAGTCGAGAGGGTCGTTGAAGGAAGGAAATGTACACAGCGATGCGGTTCCCCGACAGCATGAGGTAAGGCAAGAATTAAGCCAGTATAGCCGCAGATAAGTAGGATATGTTTCGATTGTTGTTTGAATGGTTCGATTAATTCGTTCTCGTCTTGCTCGCAATACTTAGCCAGAAGCCCGAGTTTAATGATTAAGTACGTTTCCGCTTCAGTAAATTTAACGTTATGCATCAGAGTTGTGGACGATTTCAAATCACGGAATGGTAACTTTCGCTGAACGGTTAAAACGCCAGGTAACCCAACTACCAGACAAAGTATTAGTGAGGTTGGGTAGAGACTCGTCATTCTAGCTTGGCAGGTAAGGATAACAAATGTAAGGACCATATCACTGAGACGGCATCGATTGGTTATAAAGTATCGGTTCATTCTGTCGCTTAGAGGTGTGCTCTATGTTGAGCGGGACAACACAAATCGGAGACTGGTAAGTTACCGCCAGGGGATTGTCTGTCTAAGATTACATATGTAAAATCGGCGATGCGCTATTAGCTATTGGTCCAGCATCGCTTCCTACCGACGATTGTTTAAGGACGGTGTATGAGAAATGCGATTCCTTAGCCGTCAATGCGACCTCGTTTCTGTCGCTGATAAACTCGTGCCGCTGATCCGGAGTGGTTAACGTTAAATCCCTGTCTATATTACCTTCTTGGAATTATCGATCAAACCATAACTAGTTCAGCCCGTAAAAGGTTCTAAGGGTGCAGCAACCTGCAACAGACGTATACTTGCGAGTCAGTGGATGATAAGTATAACAGTCAAATTAACTTTCTTAATATTGTGAGTCTCCTAACCGTCTGTTAAAAATACACCTTCAGCCAGCAGCTCGCGATTTACGACATTACAGCCGACGCCTCCCTTTGTTAACGTCATGGTACAACTGTAATGTTAGATGTCCTGTATATTGACAGTCCAAATGGTAACTTAAGCCTTATTATTAGCCAACTATAAACAGCGTTAAATTATTTGAATATATTCTGACGATGGTGCACTGCCGATTATATTGAAGTTGAAAAGTGATAATTAGGAGATTACTAGCTGATGCTTATTGAAATGGGTCATTTGTGATATATGCACGTTATCTCTGGTGGCGATTCTTTTTGGACAACGTTTCCCATGTGGGAAATTACCTAAGAGTCATATAATTTACGTCCCCGATAGAGAACTGGTAAAGCGGTTAGTACTCAGGCATAGTTGGAGAAACGTCGCTGATACTGATTTCGTAATAGGATAGCTAGAAGGACATGGACAGGACAGGGAGGTTGATCCCTGCAACAGTGGGACAGGACAGGACAGGGAGGTGTGATCCCTGCAACGGTGGGACAGGACAGGAAGGTGTGATCCCTGCAACAGTGGGTCAGGACAGGACAGGACAGGGAGGTGTGATCCCTGCAACAGTGGGGCAGGACAGGACAGGGAGGTGTGATCCCTGCAACAGTGGGTCAGGACAGGACAGGACAGAGATTAAATCGTATCGGAGCTTGGAGGAGAGGCATGACGGCTTGTGTGCCCGATCCTTGTATCGAAAATCTATCAGCGTGGCGAAACATGTGAATGAAAGTGCTCGTGGAAAATTATGCCCAGACCGAGTGATATCGGCTGGCCGCATATCACAGGGAGGTTACAATTAGTAAGTCCGAGACTGCGGGTGCCAAAGGCCAGAGGATGATAGGTTGGCGCAGAAAAAGGAGGGCGAGGGAGGAAGGATAAGAGGGAGGAGGAGGCCGTACGTGCCTCAGAAGTCACTCTAGGTTAAACGGGAAGATCTCCTCTAGAGATTCCCGGGCGCCCGCAGTCGGTATATAGGCTAGGACATCCGCGTAGCTCGCCGTCGATGCCGGTCGATGTTAACTTAGAAAGTTGGTCCGGCGGAGCCAGGTCGTGGCCCGGATGGAGGTCAGAGGTCCGGCGGAGCCCAAGTTAGGCCCGGATAGAGGACCCAGGTCCGGCGGAGCCCAGGTCGGAGGCCCGGACAGTAGGTATAGGGGCCTCTCCCGGACAGAGAGGATAAGACGAGCAGTAAAGCGTAGTCGGTGTTTCATATAAGTCCTATGGATAAACTAGCTCCCTTCTAAAGTAGGAACCGGACGGATTACGTTGAATACATATATTCTGGGCGGCCCACGCAGCAATGCTGTCGTTCAGCGGAGCGCTAGTAGGATTTCGTATTGACGAGGACATTTATCCTACCTGGGAGTCACTCATCCAGCTGGCATCCGGCACTACTGGGAGGGAATTTTTTGGGACGGACAAATAATTATGGGGCGAATGAAAGCGGAATGTCTGTAGCTGGGAAAGTGGCAGTGCGGATGATGACGGATAAATCTTAGGTTAAGGCCCAGTAGGAGTAGTCCGAACTTTGCCTGGACAGCCGTACGGATCATCACTCGAAGGAAAGCAAAACTTAGCGACGCTGGGCGTAAGACAAAGTGGGCGATTTTGGCTTTGGAGGTGAGCAGGGGTTCGAGGGGATGGGTAACTGGACGGATGACCTAACTTACGATCCGACTTACGATTGTAAAGAGATACCTAATCACGAAAGTTGGCAGTGGTCACCAGGGCGTCACAACCGACGCTAATCCTACCCCTTTTCCCTTTGTACCGTCCTCACCCTCATGGGCGAGACACTGCCCCTCCCGTCCTCGAGCAGTGAAATGGCATGTCGGTGAACCAGCCTATACGATGGACCAGGATGATCAGTCTCTCAAAATTTAAAAGCATCTACCACCATCAGATGTTTTGTACGCGGAAGGGGATCTTGCTACGCTACGCTATACCTACATCAAGACATCTGTCTCTACATCTACGCTATGCTACACCTACATCTCTACATCAGCTTCTACATCTCCCATCACTTCTAGCAGACCTACGAACCGGACAGGTCACTGCAGGTCGCTGCATGTCACTGCAGGTCACTGCATGTCACTGCAGGTCACTGCATGTCACTGCAGGCCACTGCAGGTCATGACAGGTCACTGCAGGTCACTGCAGAACACTGCAGGTCACTGCAGGTCACTGCAGGTCACGGCAGGTCACCGAAGGTCGAGCTGACGAAGAGGACAAGAGGGATCAGCAGTTCCCAGTACAGCCAGAGGGAGCAGCAGCTTCCCAGGACAGCTGGTGGAGTGGATGCACTCTTCGTCTCCCATTTCTCCTTTCTCTTTAAACCCCCGCTCTCCTTCTACCTTCTTCTCCATTCCCCTCTCCCTACAATGTATCCCCCCACTGCTATCCCACTCTACAACGTACCCCTCCCTCCACACGCCAGAGTGGAGCGGAACCCGGCCCAGCTCCTTGTTCCCTATCATACCCTCCCACTCTCTCTCTACCCCTATGACCCCTCTGTCATTCCCCAACGCTACACAAGCAGAACGCCAAATATATTTTCCGCACCATTGCGTAAAACAAGCAATACGGGAAAAGCTCGGAGTTTGATGGAAACCGAAAAGTTCCTGGCAAGAACCCGTCGTTAGAAGTGTGGAACGCTTATCAAGATAAACCCTCGCCCCCTAAAAACCACAGGGAGGGCCTGACAGGCCCTCCCTGAGGTTTTTCTTGAATAACTTTTTACACATGCGGTGCATCTTGCTGAAATTTTCCGTAGCTGAGTTTACAACAATTATAAATATGCTGTAAAAATGGAATTGAAATTCGTTAAGTAGTTAGGGAGATAATTATGTTTTAATGACGTCATGTTGGTGAAAAAACGATAAGTAATTGAACAATGGTAGAAAACAGAATGTTAAAAGAAATTACAAACGCAATTTACCGAAGATACAAAATGGCATTTTTCTTTAAAATGGCAATATCGGATTTTCAAAATTGTGGGTTTTTGACCCCTAAAAGAAAAAAACTGATTTTTAGGAAAAATCGCCACAAAATCAATCTTTTCAAAGATGTTAAGAACCGGAATAAATGTGAGAGAACTCAGTATTGGCAATATCCATACCAAATTGCAAAGTAATATCTTCATTTTTGAATGAGTGATGGCTCCCTAAGTGTAAGAAACTCATGCCGTCATTTTTTAAATATTTTTTTTTTGACTTTTTTTTTACAAGATACGAATAAATAATTACTTTCTGTATTTCTGAGCCAAAACTGATCTAGGAAAATGTTTTTTATTTACATTTATCAATTTCTAATTTTTAGGTTTTTTGAAGAGCAAAATCGCTGTTCTGGACGTGGTAAATCTGAGGTCATTCACTTGACCTGGAAGGTCACCAGTTGACCTGAAACCTAAAAATCGCATAATATTAGATTCCTCTCATGACAGTTTAACATGCTGGTTCTTACCGGATTGCTCTAAGTTGCTTGGTTTGGAAGTTAACAGGGGCCTGACAGCCCCCCCCCCGTAGGGCGAAGGTGAAAAAACTCCCGTAGGGCGAAAGTTAACTTGTAATATCTCTCGGAAGGAATTTTTATATGCAAAATGCGATGAATTTACATCATATTTTGGCGATTTCAAGGGCTAACTCCATTTTTGTGGGAAAAGACCATTATGTCCCTTTAACTTGCGCATTTAATGCTAGTGTGCAGTGGCGTATCTTCTCCAGACAATGGGGGGGGGGCTGAGCTGGGAAAAATCGCTTAAAGTACCATCAAAATCCACAAAAATGCAAACTTTTCCCTGGATTTGACCTACTTTCTCGTCCAAGTTGGGGCGGGGGGGGGGGCTGAAGCAAAGTTGGAGGGGGGGGGAGGCTGACGCCTCCTCAACTGAATAGGAAATTACAACCCTGCTAGTGTGTTTTATTTCTTCGCTTAGAATTCCTATAGAACATAAGAACATATAGTAATGTTTTTTTCTCGATTCCCACATAGCATATTCAACAATGAACAAAGTCAAAATTGCGGGTCATGGTAATGAACTTAGCATCTCTTGGCTTCATCTATTGAGGCAAGATTGTACTGTCTTCATATGTATATGAGGACATGACCCTATCACCTTAGTCCGCACAGGCCCAACCATATGCCTATTATGGCTAACCAGCACTCCTGATCCACCTATCGGTCGAAATGTCTTTCTTTCTTCATCTGTGGTCACATTAATAGGCGTAGGAACAGGGGGGGGGGCAGGGGGGGGGGGGCAGGAGCCCCCCCCCCCCCCCACACACACACACACACATTTTGGATTTTAACATTACGCCTATGGGCGTTGCATGGAAAGAATCGTCTTCAGAATGCCTCCTGGCTGCCCCCCCCCCCCCCCCTACTTGAACATAGTTCCTACGCCCCTGGTCACATTCATAACACGTCTCCCTAACATTATAACGGGTCGTTGAAGGTATTCGTGATAATTAATGGCTAAAACAATGTATAATAAGCACAAGAAAAGAGCGGTCCGTGGTCGTTCTGACATTCCACTTTCCCATCAATTTAGCATTTTATCCATGTAAACACATCGAAAGAGTAGAGTCGAATGTCTGACTCGGTCATCGCAACACTGAAGTTTCTAAATTTGTGTGACGTTATGGAATGCGTATTGCTTATGTTGTTACGCCAATATGCAGGTTCATACGGCTGATATATCCCATAATGCTTTTGTGATATGTGAGTGGCAACATTTAGTGATGTTATAGCCTTGGTAATGCACAGCAGTAGTACCTATATATGTTGCCCCAAACGGCTGAGAAATAGGACATGCACGTGACCTGATGTCAGTAAATCAGATAAATATCAATCAGACTACTTAGCTTACCAGTTATGGCATAGTGGTAGGACATGTAATAATAGCAGTGTGCATGTAACCATTACCAAGAGTAAATTCGTCTTGCCAAGCCGCGAATTCGTCTTTCTTGTCCCTGTGACCGTGGCAAGAAAGACGAATGTCGATTTTGATGCTGGACCCTGGACTCACTACAGTGGCTCACATATAGATGTCGCTAGTATCGGAAGGTAGCAGTTATAGATGTCGCTAGTATCTGACCGTACCCCGTCCGACCCGGCAGATCATCGTGCTCGCCCTGGTGGCTGTGGCCGAGGCCCAGTATGAGGCCCAGTACGTGGCTGGCAGCGACCGCGACGCCGAGATCATCAAAAATTATTTCTCCATGGACGAGGCGGGCGGCTTCGTGGCCGACATGGAGACGTCCAGCCCTATCCAGCAGGCAGCCACCGGCACCAGCTACCCTGGCCAGGACCCGGAGACCGGCAGCTACACCATGAGCGGTACGCGACACGCTCCTATCTCCCGCCTGTGTGTGTGTGTCGAAGATGTGGTGTTTCCTTGGCTTACAATAGCGAATCGTACCAATGTCAATGTATGTTGAGGCTGCCTGATAACCAGCGGAGATCATGTATAAATGACCGTAACCATGGACAACAAAGCACGATATGAATGATTCACTGAGCATACCAATGTGCTATGTTGCAGGCACGTACTCGTACGTGGCGCCCAACGGCCAGACGGTGACGGTGACGTGGACGGCCGACGAGAACGGCTACAACGCAAAGTCGGACGCCATTCCGCAGCTGTCTCCCGAGCACCAGGCCGCCATCGACGGCTCGGTCGGCGCCCTGCCCGAGGTCTACAGCGAGTAGGGGAGCTTCTAGAGCCGTCCCCGGTCCCCGCTCCGTCCCCTCAGACCAATGACCGTCCCTCCGTCGACTGAAGGTCGCCTCCAGTTCAGCGGTGGTCCTCGACACCTTCGAACCTTCCGTGAACACAAGTTACAGTGAGTGTTTATGTTATGTTCTGCAATACATATTCGTCAAGACATGTTGTTGTTTAAGGCTGATGGCCTGGGCATGAAAACGTTTACTAAAAGAGTTTCGGCTTTTGAAAATCCCGAAGAAGAACACCATTTTCGATTCCATTTAGGTATGCACCTACCCATTGATGGTATGTACATAAAGGTTGTTATAACATTTTGCTATCCGGAATATGGCGTTGTCCCCAAGACGGCTTTCCAAATTCAGGATTACAGACTTTCACACCACTGCAGTATCTGGATAATACAAAATAATGCCGTAATTTATATGTTAGTAGCTTTTGCCTTGATGCGGTGCGGCTACTCTGATACAGCGACAGAGCGTCATTTCACATCAAGGCCGAAAGATATGGCCCTGGGGAGGATGCTGCGCCACTCAAGTCTGCCACAGCCCACATACACAGACTGGTTATTGATTGGACACTGATTTAATCGATTGGAATCGTTCAATCAAAATCCCTTGAATCGAAAACTAATTGATTCACCACCAGATCTTTTGATTCATGAATCATGATTGAATCAAACCCGGATCAAATCAAAGCTGATTGAATCAAAAGATTTAAAGATTCTTAACGATTCAAATACACTGATAAATTATGCAAATACATGCAGTCCCAGTTGCTACATTCATTTATACTGAAATAGTATTGATGTAACAATGTTTTAATGATCATATATATGCATGTTTCCATTTTTACTGATTCAATATAAATTAACCACATATATTTAAATGCTGAATCAAACGTGAATCGATGCAAATATTTGTTTTGATTATTTGAATGGGAAAGAATCAATTCTCAAAATTGTATCCGTGAATCCAACGGTGATTGAATCATTCAGATTACAAAATGAATCATGATTGAATCGTTCCAAACAAGTTGAATAAATAACCAGTCTGCTGACATACATAGGGTAGATGCTAGTGATGGCTAACCTGCAACCCGGATGGCGTCCGACCGTAACACGCCCCCTGACATGTAGTCATTTTCACCACTCAGGAACTGCTTTACATCTCCGCTATAGTAGGAGAAAACGATACAAAACTTCACATGACGCTGATCCATAAGGTATTTCAACAGCCGATTCGAGCGACAGTTTCGTCTCCTTCAGTAGCTTGACTTGAACATATTATGGAGTGGAGGTCACGAGATACGAACAAACCCGTCCTTCAGCATATCATTCAATCTCACTAAAAAAAATGAATTAAAAAAATGAGAGAGCTGCGCTAAATGACGAAACCTGGCAACCAGCGCCTACATCGACTCTCCAGCTTCTTGAAATGGTACTTGCAACGATCGCCGGCGACACAAGCTCAAAATGTCGCAGTTATGCAACTATTCGTCGCAGTTATGCAACTTTTGGGGTGTTGTCCAAACTCGCAAAACGGCTGCCAAAAGAAGTGAAGAAATTGATAGTCGAGACGCTTGTGTTCCCACACTTGTCATACTGTTTATCTGCTTGGGCTGGATGTGGCAAGACGCAGCGACGTCGCGTTCAAAAAGTGATTAACCATTGTGCACAGGTCGTATTTGGTGTTCGTAGATCGACACATGTGACTAAGCTGTTAAACGAGCTAAAATGGACAAGTGTCGACCAACTTATCAGCGAATGTGACCTGTCGAGAATGCACTTCTTTCTTAACTCCCCCCACCACCAGTCAGCCTGTGCGAGAGTTTTGTACATCGCGGTCAAGGTCAAGTGGTGACCCAAGTTGGTCATGTTGCATATTAGGAGACGTATCTCGACGAGAAAAACACTTGGGTACCATGCTGTCTTCTCTATCTTCATTATGTCGATAGTTATTGACAAAACAGTGTTGGCGGTCACGAAATTGACCTAACCTTAGGTCACCGATATTATAAATCCGAGATAAACAAATTGTTGGTATCTATGACCTTATCAAATCCTGCAAGATTGAAACCGATCGGCCTAAAACTGTGGCTGTGATACTACTGTAAACGTTTTGGAGTTGAGGTCATCACGTGACCTGGTCTGGTGACCTGACCTGAGATGACCCAAAGTCAATAATTGCACATAATGTGGGTAGTTAGTTGCCGAACAGGTATGCAAAAAACGGTGGCGCTGCGCGCCGCCATTTTTCCGCTATCGTCGAAAAACCGGAGGGGTGGGCGGATTTCGCCCCCTCCCCTCCAGGGCGCGTGTTAACGACCGGTACTCTCAAGTACCTATTTGGTAGCGAATTCCAGTGTTCACCAAAATCCGGTATTGCTCTTTAGACGAAATGGTATGGAAAATAAGCCTTCCACTCTGTTTATCGTGATTATGTGCCCTACGACCCTTGCAAATTAACAAGCATTGAACAAAAAGGCAACCAAATTAGCAGTTAACTTATGCACCCAACGACTGCCTAGTTAGTGGTTGCAACCCTTCAGTCCGACCCTGTAGCTCAGTTGGGAGAGCGCCGGACTTCTGACCTCACCCAGTAGTGGCAGCCTGGGTTCGAGTCGCTTCGGCGCTCGCTATTTGCCCCTGACTGGGATGGCCTGTGGCCGGTGACAGCGGTCGCACTTAAGATCAGGTGACGTCAGAGGGCGGGGCGGACCGTGTCCAGATATGTCGGGCACGTAAAACATTCGCTTCTAAATTCTGCCGGACGCCAGGAATTGTTTGATCGGGTGGTGGGGTCAGGGCTGCGCAACAAGCTATGCTTAGCGTGGGTCCTGACCTCGGAAATCCATCCATTCAAAAACATTCGGACTAAATGTATTATTTTAAAAAAAAACTCAATTTGTGAAATTTGATTAATGTATTTTCAACATTAGGAATTTGTTTTGTCTTGTTTCTGGACTCTGGCTGTATATAACTTTAGCTTATCATGAAAAATAAAAATACAATCCTAAAAAGAATCAACAAATATTGGAAAAACTGGCAATTAAATCGGAAGTTCACTTATGCAACCAACGGCGACCTATTTAGTCCGCGATTTGTTTCATTGACCAATCTAGGGACGTTGTCACGCTTCTTGGCGTACTTACTTCTTTTCTGAACCTATGACTTGTTTACAAATCAATATTGAAACCAGATGTAATGTATCAGACATGATAGTTTTATTTGCAATCGATGACAACATTCAATTCAAGATCCTAAAACAAACAGACGTTTCGAAAAACAGGGTGTCTTCTTCAGTGTAAAATATCAATATTTAAATTCTAAAGACATTAGACATTAGACACAAAGACATTAATACAAAGTCAAGCAATCACAATCAGCTTCAGGCAAACTAAGAGAAACATTACTTGCGTATTGATCTAAAATGCTAGTTATAACACGTTCCTAGTTTTGACACGTCCCTTCCATTTGAACATCTAAAACTGAACCACAATGCACAGCGACCGGGCGAAGGTGTTCATTTTACATCTTCCTCTTCAATGTAATTTTCGCCCCATATTTTGCCCAGGTAAAGCATCCAGGTTTTGTATTTAGTTCATCATCTAAGAGAATATGAGCTGCTTCCATAGCTTTTCTGATTGATTTGGACATGCCTTCTTCAATAACATGAGCTCTTCCCCATGCTGGTAGTTTTGTACATTTTTCAATGTGTAGTACAATTGAATTTGATCGATTATGGTTACGGACGTCGCGTTTGTGCTCTTTTAATCTTCTCCAGTCCCCTTCCAGTTTCCCCCACATATGACTTGTTGCATGAGCCCGAATATGGGATATTATACACGACACTGTCACTCCCTGAATTTACAATCTTAGGACGAGCCAAGTTCCCTATTTCCTTTCCAGACACAATAGACACATTGGTGCCGGCAGCGCGAAGGCATGTGGCTATATTGAGTCCGCCTGTTTTGAGGAAGGTATTGATATGAACTGACCTCGTTTCTTCTGCTCTTATTCCCTTTTCTGTTTTTCTTGAGCGCTTCTGTCTCTGATTTCTTCTGTTTTCTTTTTCATCCCGATTAAATAGCCTTTTGGGTATTGTAACTTTCCAAAAGTATTAAATATATGACTGATCTCCTCTTGCAGAAAATCATCACAGCAAATGCGGAAGGCCCGTAAGAAAGAAAAAATGACGATCCCATTTTTTACGCGTTTGTTATGGCCAGAGAAGAAATGAACATAATCTTCCTTATTTGTAGGTTTGCGATATACTGTAAATTGTGTCGTACTTCCACTTCTCATGATCAGTGTGTCCAGAAATGGTATTTTGCCATCATTTTCTATTTCAACTGTGAATTGTATTTTTTTATCTACTACATTTAGAGCTAGTAGTTTGTCTTCCAAGTTGACGTTTTCTGGAACTACTACTAGCACGTCATCAACGTATCGGATCCATGTGCACCCAGGTCCAATAATGTCTCGGAATTTCTCCTCTTCCAGGCGTTCCATGTAAAAACAAGCAGCTACATGGATGAACGAACCCTCCCACTACCAAAATCCCTGTCTTGTAATGTAATGTAACCAGATATAGTGATGGATCATGCTATTCGTCACCATATGTAAGTACATATTTTGAATTTCCCAAAATGTAATTTTCGGAATAGGAAAGTTGTTATTTCGATTATAAGTTGACATGCCATCAATTTGATACCATACATCTATAACAAAATAATGCAGATAAATAAATCAAAAGGTCATTATTTCCCTTTAATACTACTGCGTAATAAAGCACCACCTTGTCGCATCGTACCGGCTAAAAACATACAGCTTTAGCACGAAACACAGGAAATGTAAAATGGCTGGATCGCTGGCCGTATGCGCTTATCGATAACGCTGCCGATACTAATTTGAGTCGTATCAATATCATGCCGATATCTACGAGGACTTGTTGATACCGATACCGATACCGGCACCAAGTTTTTCGTTAAAAAGCATTTCTAATTCTGAGATTTTGTAATTACTAGGGCATACTGATGTACTATATTTTCATGTATTGTGTATGCACCCATTTATTGGAAGGATTTCTCTAGTTGAAGTCGATGAGAACAGAAATATAATTGATCATTGCCTGAAAATCGCCAAGAAACCCGATCGGTAACGCGGAGTGGCTAAAGTTAGCCGATTCCGGGTAACTTTAGCCACCTCAGAAATGTTAAAAATAACGGCCTTAACAATAGTGCCAGTCTGTCCACTAATTTTGCATCCGACATATTTGCATTTGTGGCCTAAATTTCCTAAAAGTATGCTGAAGTTACCCTGAATGGATGTAGGGGTTATATAATAGAAGTCTCACACAATCATCTTGGCTCATTAATAGGCAGTTTCCGCCAGCAATGGTTGAACCTTTTAGACACCGCATTGCATCTAGACTAGAAACTATCTATTCAGTTGTGCACCCAGCTGATGCTGTTGACCAATTTAGCCAAGCAATTGAATACGAAATCGATACCTATTTCCCAATCAAAAAGAAAAAGAGGAAAACAATGCCAATGAAGCCATGGATCAGTCATGAATTACTTAAAATAATCCATTAAAGGAAACAGTTCACCTTCAACATGGGATTTTTAACTGAAATAGCAGTTTTGTAGCCCGTGTTGAGAAATCCCAATCTGCAACTATTTTTGTCTGAGAAGACTCTCCAGCCGAAGATATTTGACTTTTTGGCGAAGAAATGCGGTGCATATATGATATACCGTACCATCTGGAAGTGCCAGCACTGCATGGAGCATGCGCAGACCAATAACGCACACCATAAACTTAATAGTTTACGGTCCTGAATTGGCGCGATGTAGGACCATTTTTGAAAAGAAAAAAAGAAACTGTATTAAAAAATATAATAAAATCCTGTTCTGATACATTTTCCGAAGGTGAACTATTTCCTTTAAAAGTTTAGACATTATAAAAGCTACCTACAAAACAAAACTCATGAGGCCCATGCCGGATTTACTCAATGCAGGAACCGTTTGCAAAAGGAGCCAAAAGGAGCCAAAAGGATTGGCAAGGCTAAAAGGCATTGCTACTAGGAGCAAATCGGGAAAAATAAGGACAATCCTAAAAGAGCAAGACAAATTTTGAAAGAGGCGATAGGTAGGTGCGAAAGTAAATCATGTGTAATAAAACAACTGAAAATCAAGGAGCAAGTACTAGCTGATCAGAAAGGCATTGCTGAAGCACATAATAACTTGTTCTCATCTATTGGTACTAAGCATTAATGAAAGTGTCCCCGATAGCTTCATTGACCCATTATCATTCATACACAATAACACCCCTGGCACATGCTTTCTGGCATGGGCGTCGCCACCACTAGGGACACTAGGGACATTGTCCCTAGTAATTTTCAAATCCTCAAAATCTACTAAGGACTGTCCTTAGTAAAATTCGAAACTGCCTTTGCTGGGGTCATGCTGGGGACACGGGACATGTCCCTAGTAACTTGCAGATAGATAACCTCAACATCATCAAAAGTTGAAGTACACATGTACTTGAATTTTTCCAAGTAACGTTGAGACCGAGGCGAGTGGCGACGCCCTTGAAGGCACAGATTTGGCCGTACGTGGTCGCATAGGCGGATCCAGGGGGGGGGGACGGGGCCATGCCCCCCCCCCCCCCCCAGACGGTCAATTAGTTTTTGCCCCCCCCCCCAGACAAGTCTAATGCACGCTTAAAATGTATTTTTGGAGCGTTTTTGGGCATCCTAAGAAGGAAATTTCCAGATGTTGTTTTTGTAAGTGCAAAAAAGTAAAAAAAAAACTCGACCAATGTCCGTATACTGAGCGATTCAGTTAACACTAGATAAAATGGGATTCTGCTGAGCTCATTAACATTACGCCTATGAGCGTTGCATGGAAAGAATTGAGTTAGAAATATTTCCGACCGCACCCTCCCCCCCTCCCCAGAGGTGAAAGTGGCCTCGGGTACGAATCAATGTGTCCCTAGTAGTTTTGAAACCGTGGCAACGCCCCTGCTTTCTGGGTCCAGTTAGTGAGAGTATGATTCTCACAATCCTACGAGAGCTCAAGGATTCTGGTGGATCCATTCAGCCAGTGTCCTCACAAGTGCTCACATTACGTGCACCGGTTATTCTTGGTCCACTCTGCCATATTGTTAACCTCAGTTTCACAACTGGCTGTTTCCCTGATCAATTTAAAATAGCAACTGTCACACCTATTTTCAAAAAAGGTGCTAAAGAGGATGCAGGAAATTATAGGCCAATTTCTGTTCTGTCACCAATCTCAAAAGTTATTGAAAAATGTATCAAACAAAGGTTGTTAAGCTTCATTGAAAATCATGACTTGCTTAGTGTCAACCAGTTTGGTTTCCGCGTAAAGCACTCCACAGAACATGCTCTCTTGAAATTTATGGACTTTGTTTCTGGAGCTAGATGGTTGAAGGCAAGTCGGTGGTAGGATGAAGGCAAGTCGCTCGAATCAGCCGTTGAAATAGCATATGGATCAGCGTCATGTGAAGTTTTGTATCGTTTTCTCCTAATATAGCAGAGATGTAAAGCAGTTCCTGAGTGGTGAAAATGACCACATGTCAGGGGGCGTGATACGGTCGGACGCCAGACGGGTTGCAGGTTAACCATCACTAGCATCTACCCTATGTATGTCAGCAGACTGGTTATTGATTCAACTTGTTTGGAACGATTCAATCATGATTCATTTTGGAATCTGAATGATTCGATCACCGTTCGATTCACGGATACAATTTTGAGAATTGATTCTTTCCGATTCAAATAATCAAAACAAATATTTGCATCGATTCACGTTTGATTCAGCATTTAAATATATGTGGTTAATTTATATCGAATCAGTAAAAATGGAAACATACATATATATGATCATTAAAACATTGTTACAGCAATACTATTTCAGTATAAATGAATGTAGTAACTGGGACTGCATGTATTTGCATAATCTATCAGTGTATTTGAATCGTTAAGAATCGTTAAATCTTTTGATTCAATCAGCTTTGATTTGATACGGGTTTGATTCAATCATGATTCATGAATCAAAAGATCTGGTGGTGAATCAATTAGTTTTCGATTCAAGGGATTTTGATTGAACGATTCCAATCGATTAAATCAGTGTCCAATCAATAACCAGTCTGTGTATGTGGGCTGTGGCAGACTTGAATGGCGCAGCATCCTCCCCAGGGCCATATCTTTCGGCCTTGATGTAAAATGACGCTCTGTCGCTGTATCAGAGTAGCCACACCGCATCAAGGCAAAAGCTACTAACATATAAATTACGGCATTATTTTGTATTATCCAGATACCGCAGTGCAGATACTGCAGTGTTGTGAAACCCTTTAATCCTGAGGTTGGAAAGCCGTCGTGGGGACAACGCGAAATTCGAATATATGTTATATACGTGGAATCGAAAACGGTATGCTTTTTGGCATTTAAAAAACCCGAAACTCTTTTATTAAACATTTCCATGGCCACGCCATCGGCCTTAAACAACAATACGTCTTGACCGATATGTATTACAGAACACACACACGCACACGCGCGCGCACGCACACGCACACGCACACGCACACGCACACGCACACGCACACGCACACGCACACGCACACGCACACGCACACGCACACGCACACGCACACGCACACGCACACGCACACGCACACGCACACGCATATGTTTAAGCTCGGCCGGGACCGGGGGACACGGCGTTTCCGTCTTCACTGTGTATTGGCTCCATCACAGCCCACAACAGAACAACGAGAACTGAGACCAACATCATCTAGAAGCGTCCTGAAAACAAAGACAAGGCTGAACAAAACCACGACATAACAGACAAAGACAAAGAGAAACCCATTGCAAATCAATTAACGACACGTCAGCTCCAAGTCGACACATCAGCCGTCGCAGTAAATTAACAACGCAATAGATGGAACATTAGTTAGAATTTAGTATTTTGCCGCAACCCATGCACAGATACTTTCAAGAGAGAGTGTACGTCCAGTCTGTTAGATTTTTACCATCAACTCCAGCAAAAATGAGAGGAATACCTTAGTGTTTGTCGCTCTAAGCCGAGAACACGTTACGCAAACCACATGAAAGAAGACCAACACAGGCATAACAAGCATCAGATGGCTGTCAGTGCTGGAGTGAACGACCAACCAGAAGCTGACAAAGTTTACAGCACACTGACGTCATCGGACCAACCTCCGTACGCCACCAGGCAGCTGAGCACTGACGTCATCGGACCAACTTCCGTACGCCACCAGGCAGCGGAGCACTGTCGTCATCAGACCAACCTCCGTACGCCACCAGGCAGCGGAGCACTGACGTCATCAGACCAACCTCCATACGCCACCAGGCAGCGGAGCACTGACGTCATCAGACCAGCCTCCGCACGCCACCAGGCAGCGGAGCACTGGCGGCTGCGGCCGCCGCGACTGATCTGCTGATTGGAAGAAGCGACACCTATAGTGGACAATCAAGCGACACCTATAGTGGACAACTCGGGTTCAACTAGGCGGTATCGGTAACGCCACCTTGCGGTGTTCAAGATAACGGCTGTTCCGACGTTTTGCCGTAGCGCAGGTTTTTTTTTGTGTAAAAGAGGTCGGCAAGTTGTTGATCATCGAATAATCAACACTATAACAGTTAACATTAAATCGAAATAACGCCTCGGCGGCATTTTTTGTGTCAGCGACCCAACCAAATAGTACCTGTTCGGTATTAAATAAGAATATCAGGAAAACATGGGGGAACGGATTGTCGTCCATTCTGCATTAGGTATTTTTCGTAAATTGGTAGGTATTGGAATAATCGTCACGGGCAAATTGATTAGTTTTCTGAAAGGCATATGAGGAACGGTTACGTGGGATTTAAAATGAAATGTCAGATTGATGAAGCCCTGCATGAATTTCGATCATTAAGCAGCAACTACTTAAAGGAAATAGTTCACCTTGGAAAATGTTTACCCAACACGATTTGATTACATTGTTGAATACAATTTCTTTTGATATTGTCAAAAATGGCCTTATATCGCGCCGATTCAGGACAGAAGGCCGTAAATTTGTATTGTTTATCAAAACTATATGCATACTCTCTGAGTCAGAGTCCTGACGTCACGCGAATGTAAAAAATGGTTCAGCCAATCAGATTCGAAAGTAGTCGCGTAAAGATAGACTCGCATTGGAGATGTGCCAACCGGTGGCCGGCGATTCGCTTACTAGCACCAGCTGCAAGATGATTGGCTGATGGTAAGGCCTCTGCCCGGGCTAGAACCAGTACAACATTATTTCGCCAGCACCGCATTCCTTCGCTAAAAACTCAAATATATTCGGCTGGAGAGTCTTTTCAGTCAAGAAAGCTTGCAGATAGGGTTTCCCAACACGGGCTACAAAACTGCTATCTCAGTTTAAAAATAATGTTGAAGGTGAACTATTTCCTTTAAAGGAAATAGTTCACCTTCAACATTAGTTTTAAACTGAGATAGCAGTTTTGTAGTCCGTGTTGGGAAACCCCTATCTGCAAGTTTTATTGACTGAACAGACTCTCCAGCCGAATATATTTGAGTTTTTGACGAAGGAATGCGGTGCTGGCGAAAGAACTGGTTCTACTGGTTCTAGCCCGGGCAGAGGCTATACCATCAGCCAATCAGCTTGCTGATGGTGCTAGCAAGCGAATCGCCGGCCGCCGGTTGGCACATCTCCAATGCGAGTCTATCTTAACGCGACTACTTTCGAATCTGATTGGCTGAACCATTTTTTTACATTCGCGTGACGTCAGGACTCTGACTCGGAGAGTATGCATATAGTTTTGATAAACAATGCAAATTTACGGCCTTCTGTCCTGAATCGGCGCGATATAAGGCCATTTTTGACAATATAAAAAGAAATGGTATTGAAAAATATAATCAAATCGTGTTGGGTAAAACATTTACAAGGTGAACTATTTCCTTTAACAGGGCAGGACTAAATCCCCTGGAGGGTGGGGGGGGGGGGGGGGGGCGAAATCCGCTCACTCTTCCGGTTTTTCGAGGATACCGCAAAAACTGCGGCGCTGCGCACCGCCGGATTTTGCATACCTGTTTAGAAATGAACTACCCACATTATGTACAATTCTTGACCTCGGTTCATCTCAGGTCAGGTCACCAGACCAGGTCACGTCATGACCATACCTCCAAAACGTTTGCGGTAGTACCGCAGCAACAGTTTTAACCCGCGCACTGCAGGGGCTTTGCGCCGAACACGAACTGCAGGGGGGGTTGATTTCCGCCCCCCCCCCCCTGAGCTCTCGAAAATTACGCAACGTAGCGAGAAGCGGAAAAAGGCATTTGATAGCTTCATACATGTTCTATCGAAGGTATTCAGTGTTTTTTTTTAAGTCAGGTCAAAATTGAGGTCACCAGAGGTCATCAAAGGCCAAATGTTCCAGTTTTTTCCTGCTTTAGGACATCGCTCCAGAAATTCCCATATATCTCAGAAACGATGATAGTTAGAAACAAACGGAAAAAAGCAAACGCCAGCCAGTGAAGTATGTAATCGCTATGGTGTCCTCAGATTTGATCTCAGGTCAATATTTGAGGCTCCAGAGGTTAAAAAGAAAAAGAAACCGTTTGTTTTTGCTAAATCGTTTTTTGCTATTAACTTTTTACTTAATAAAGATAACGTAAAACTGTTTACGTCATTGTGTTTATCTTGTCAAGACGCATTCAATGATATATATGGTGACCTTGTTAAGTCAACTTAACAATTTGAGCTAAGGTCTAGGTCAAGTGGTGACCCAAGTAGGGCATGTTGCATATGGGAAGACTTGTCTCGACGAGACAAGCACATTGATGTCTGTTTTACTTCTCTATCTTCATTATGTCGAGAGTTATTGACAAAAAAGTGATGGTGACCTCGCATGACCTCAAATGACCCAATAGGGGTCACTGATTAAACTTACACTTGGATCATCAAGAATATCCTATAATAACATGATCCAGAAGTAATTGGACTAGTACCATGCATATCCTTGAAATAGGAAGCATTTGTATATTTCCCCATTGACTTATTATGGGGAGGTTACGAAATTGACCTGACCTTAGGTCACCGATATAAAAATTCCGAGATCGAAGAATTGTAAGTACTGATGCCCTCATGACATCCTGTAAGTTTCAACCTGATCGGTGAAAAAAAAAACTCTGGCTTTGGCACAACTGCAAACATTTTTGGTGGTGGGGTCCTTGACCTGGTCTGGTGACCTGACCTGAGATGACCCGAGCATATTTTTTTCTCCAAAGTGTGCGCAATTGATGTCCTAACAGGTGTATCAAAACCCGGTGGCGCGCAGCGCCGCCGTTTTATCGCTATCTTTGAAAAACCTGAGGGGGGGGGGGGGGGCGGAAATCAACCCCTCCCCCTGCAGTGCACGGGTTAAGCAGATCGGTTTCAAACTTTCAGGATGTCATAAGGTCATAGATACCTACAATTTGTGAATCTCGGATTTCTGATATCGGTGACCTAAGGTCAGGTCAATTTCGTAGCCGCCAACACTGTTTTGTCAATAACTATCGACATAATGAAGATAGAGAAGTGACCAATGTGTTTGTCTCGTCGAGACATGTCTCTCAATATGCAACATGACCTACTTGGGTCACCACTTAAAGGAAATAGTTCACCTTCAACATTAGTATTAAACTGAGATAGCAGTTTTGTAGCCCGTGTTGGGAAACCCCTATCTGCAAGTTTTCTTGACTGAAAAGACTCTCCAGCCGAATATATTTGAGTTTTTGGCGAAGGAATGCGGTTCTGGCAAAAGAATGTTGTACTGGTTTTAGCCCGGGCAGAGGCTATACCATCAGCCAATCAGCTTGCAGCTGGTGCTAGCAAGCGATCGCCGGCCGCCGGTTGGCACATCTCCAATGAGAGTCTATCTTTACGCGACTACTTTCGAATCTGATTGGCTGAACCATTGTTTACATTCGCGTGACGTCAGAACTCTGACGCAGAGAGTATGCATATAGTTTTGATAAACAATACAAATTTACGTCCTTCTGTCCTGAATCGGCGCGATATAAGGCCATTTTTGACAATATAAAAAGAAATTGTATAAAAAAATCTAATCAAATCGTGTTGGGTAAAATAAATTCAAAGGTGAACTATTTCCTTTAACCCTATTTGTAACAGGGGGGCGGATTCCGCCCCCCCCCTCATGTTTTTCCCAGATATCTCCAGAACGGCTGGGAGCAGGCCCATTAAATTTTGGGACTTTTCAAAGAATTGAACTCCGCATTTGGAGTCAAAATTTTGAGTTCTTAACCTGAACAGAGGCGGTTCCAGGGCACAGTTTTGGGTGGGTTCGGAGGCGACATTTGGCGATAATACGGAAATGCGATCTTCCACGGTTTCTTCCTAACTGCCTCAAGTATGAAGGAGTTACATCGGTTTACGGTGATTGCAACAAGTGCAAATTAGTTGATGTTAATGAAATATCATAAAAATTGCATGGCAGAGGCGGTTTCAGGGGCTTGAAAAGGGGGGGGGGGGGGGGGGGTTCCAGGAAGTATTCAATGCTTGGCGGGAAGCCAATAGGGCAATGTAAGGGGCATTTATAGCTATCAAGATGTAAAAGATAGCTTCTGCTTCCATTATTTGCATAATTTATTACATATAAGTTTCAGGGGCGTGTTCAGGAACATGAAAAGGGGGTGACTGGCATGGTGATAACGATATGCCAGCGATAACGGCGCAATAGACGTTTAGCTTATAATGATATATGCACATATGAGGCCAGAAAAGGGAATAAAGCCATTTTTTGCAGAGGCGCGCTCAGGAATGGAAGAAAGGGGGTCATATTATTGCAAGGAAACTAAGAGGCATGGACGTACAATTACATAACATACTGCAGTTTTCGGATGAAACACGCACAACAGGCTACTCTACGAACGATTATAAGATAATAGGCGAGTCCAGGTAGGGTAAAAAGGGGGGTAAGCAATGTTAATTGAAGTTGTAAGTGAAATAGTCAGTGTTGACTAGTTAGTATCATAATAGCGGATAATATACTTATCAAAATGTATTGCGCCGCCCCAGTTTGGATCCTGGATACGCCTATGATGAAGTAAAACATGCAAAAAGGATCTATCTACGATCAGTAACATATTTATAGTGCTGGGTAGCAACTTGTCTGCGGTTAATTTTTTTTCCCAATTTTACCCCCTTTTCACTAACCTGGTACCGCCTATAGCAAAAATATTATTTATAACTGTTTTGTCTAATGTCTCAATCACATACCATTTCATTTATCAAAAAAGAACATAAAAAAATGGTTTTATTACGCATATACTTCACCCCCATATTTAGTGGCCTGCACACGCCTATGATTTTTGAATTTTCAAACGTCACCGTCATATATCAATTTTCAATTCAATCTCTATCGATTCCTATTGGTTGTGTTAAAATCGGTCGATAAACATGAAAGCTATGTTGGATCAAAAATACCACTAAAATTTGTAGTTTTTGCCCCCCTGTTGCCCCCCTATCCCAAATTTATAATTTGTATTATTTTTAGAAATGTAGATCGTATTGAGGGGAACCAAACACCGTTTCATTTTTGAAAATCGGACGGGTAGATCTCGAGATCTCCGGGGGGGGGCGGAATCCGCCCCCCCCCCCCCCCCCCTGTTACCAGTAGTACCAGGGTAGCCAGGAGCCTGTTACAAATAGGGTTAAAGGGAAATAATGACCTTTTGATTTTGTTAGCAACAATTTCTGAGGCTACCGTTATGGGTTTAAAATTACTTTATTTAAACTTAAGAATTAAATCAAATTAATCCCAAATTCAAAAAGTTTGGAAAAAATAGAAAACAAGTACCTTGTGTACTTCATGAAGGTCATTGACAAATTCGTCCTTCCCTACCAGTATTCGCAAAGCACTCGGCACTGCGCCACAATAGCAAAAGGCGAGAGAAATGCATATTGGATACAATATTATTACGTCATAAGTTTCTGAAGTGTCAACTACTATGAAATACAGTGACAAAATACCTTTAATAATGATTAACAAGAAAATTCAAACTATTTGAATAAGTCTTTAATTAGCCTTCAATTCAAAATCAGATATATTTTGCAATGCTACACAAGAATGGCACCAGTGACGTTATTAACAAAGCCTTCTGCGGGACTTGGGTATACTAATCAGGAACAACTCGCCACAATGGTTAAGTGCGCCGAGAAGCATGACAATGACTTTGTAAACAAATCGCCGACGCTAAATAGGTCGCCGTCGATGTGCATCGATGAGCTTCCGAATTAATTGCCAGTTTTGTGTTATTGTTTGTTAGTTTTTTTGGGAAAAAATATTATTTTTCATGATAATATAAAGCATAGTGTTATATACAGCCACAGACAAATTATACAAAACTCCTAATGTTGAAAACAAATGAATTGATTTTAAAAAATTGAGGGTCGCAATCACTAACTATGCCGCCGTTGATGTGCATCGATGAGCATCCGATTTTATTGCCACTTTGTTCAATCGCTGTTAGTTTTAGAAGATCGCCGGGCATATAATTACAACAAGCAGAACGCACAATATATTTTCCACTCCATTGCGTAAAAAAACAATACGGGAAAAGCCCGCAGTTTGATGAGGACCAAAAAGTACTTGCAAGTACCGGTCGTTAAAAGTGTGGAACGCCTATCAACTTTAACTTGAAATATCTTTCGGTAGGAAAGTTTTCATGCAAAATGTGATGAATTTACAATATATTTTGGTCTCGTCTGGCGATTTCAAGTGCTAACTCCATTTTTGTGGAAAAAGGTCATTATTTCCCTTTAAAGGAAATAGTTCACCTTCGGGACATTTTTCAGAACACGATTTTATTATATTTTTTAATACAGTTTCTTTTTTTCTTTTCAAACATGGTCCTACATCGCGCCAATTCAGGACAGAAGGTCGTAAATTATTAATGTTATGGTGTGCGTTATTGGTCTGCGCATGCTCCATGCAGTGCTGGCACTCTCAGACGGTACGGTATATCATATATGCGCCGCATTCCTTCGCCAAAAAGTCCAATATCTTCGGCTAGAGAGTCTTTTCAGCCAAGAAAAGTTGCAGATAAGGATTTCTCAACATGGGCTACAAAACTGCTATTTCAGTTCAAAATCCCATGTTGAAGGTGAACTATTTCCTTTAACCTTGGCCTGAGGTCAAATTTATCAGTTGAGCTAACCTGGTCGACATCAATATGATTCGAAGTGAGTTGACGAGAAAAACACGATGATATAAAATGTATTGCTTTATCTTTATTAGGTAAAAAGTGATTTGCGAAAAACAGTTTTGCCAAAAATTAATTTTTGTTGACATTTATTGACCTTTGCAGCTTAAACTATTAACCTGAGCTCAAATCTGAGGAGCGTTTTCCAATTACATTTTTCAAGAGCTTTTGATCGTTTTTTTCCGTTTGTTCCTAGCTATCATAGTTCTCGAGATATTTGGGAGTGTTCGAAGCGAAGTCCTAAAACTGGAAAATCTGACCTTTGATGACCTCTGGTGACCTGAATATTGACCTGACCTAAAAAAAAGACCGACATACTATTGATAGAGCTTGTCTCGAGATATTTAACGCCGTTGTTCACTTGTCGTTACACTGCGTGGTTTTCGAGATCATAGGGGGGGGGGGGGGGGCGAAATCCGCCCCCGCCTCTAGGGCGTGTAATTATCAGAAGTCCTCCAGGGTGCGTGTTAAATGTTTAACTCGACCTAAATCGTCGCACAATGTATTACATTTACCTAACAAAAAATGATGACATTACTGTCTCCATTTTTTTCTTCACTTTAACATTATGTCAATACGTGCACTTTAACATTATGTTAATACGTGTTAGTTTAGTGAATACTTCATAGGTAAGCGTTTTATTTTTCACTGGCACAGGAGACAGAGAGACAGAGAGACAGAGAGAAGGAGAGAAAAAGAGAGAGAAAAAGATAAAAAGAGAAAAAGAGAAAAAGAGAAGAAAAAAGAGAAAAGGAGAAAAAGAGAGAAAAAGCAAGAGAAAGAGAAAGAGAAAGTAACGAGATTGTGTGACGACCCGACCCTACCCCCCCCCCCCCCCAATCAGCAAGATATGGCTGAGGAACATTTTTTTTTACTACCGGGTGCCCCCCCCCCCCCTCCCTGATAAAAAATCCTGGCTACGGTGCCTGCGTAGCGCATTTGACAATCGCGCCCGCCTGACTTCTTCTTGCACCAAGAAGAGTTGGCAGGGAGAGATGTTCGAGTTGATGCATGGGGGCCGGGCTGGCGCCGCGACTCGTTGCTAACTCGTCCTATTTTACCCTTTGACTGGGATGACCTGCGTCGATGGCAGCGGCCTGAGTAAGATGAAGTCAATGCGCCGGGAGGGTCGTGCCGAAGTTTGTGACACGTAAATCCATGACTTTAAATTCCGCCCGTCAGCAGAATATTGCGCGA